>NW_021024880.1:1152456-1235978 GCF_004153795.1 Camellia sinensis | reverse complement strand
AGAGTCCACAACCTGCAGTTTGTCCATCAACCATACCTGGGGAGGGATGAAAAATGAGAGAATAAAGAATAGAGAGATGTACGATGAGAGAAAAGTGAGAATAGGGTTTTTGTGAGAAAAACCGAGCTTGAGGGCCGAGTGATGTGAGCAATACATATGTGAGATCGGGTGGGAAACATTACCTGCAGCAGTAGTGGACTCCCCGCAAATCTGGTCGTCTCTCGACGATAAAAGGCGTCTAAGCCCATCAACGTCTCAGCCAGAGTTATGGCAATACAACTCTTGCCCTCCTTCAAGCCTTGGGCAACCTCGGTCAGCCGGACACTAGACCCTCCAGAGCCTGAGACAAATAGAAAATGAGATAGCATACACAAACAGAGGGCATGTCGTCGGAAGCCTTGCTAGTGATGGTTGTTGCGATCACCATCATTAGAAGACCGATAGATCAAACTCGGAATATCCAGCATCCCGTCACAAATCAGAGACCGAGCGTCACGCATCAGAGACCGAGCGTCACGCATGCTGAGTCCACACATTCGCCCTAAGGATTGGGCATGGCCAAAATTAAGTTGGGGCAGGATCTCCTCGTCGCGCTCGGACTCCATTAAGGCTCAGAAATCTTCAAAGGTAGGACATATCTCTTGCCCAGCGAAGCTAAAGACATGCGTCACCGGATTCCAAAACCTTGCCGCGGCATGGAGAAACGGGAGGTGCAATGGGGTACGACCCAGAGTGAATAGTGCATTTATGCTGAAACCTCGGAAATTTAACTTTTTCGAGCCATCTAAGCTAGCAAACCAAGTTGTGAGATTTTGAGCAAGAAACTCTTCCATTAGAGCAAATCAGTGTAGAATTGAGAAAAACTACGAAGCTGGGGTCTTTTGTAGGAGATAAGGTTGGGTGGAGGACAGGTGTCAACATTCTGGTGATTCCCTCATTCATAGCCGGCCGGCCAAATATTATGCCGACCGGACGAATTTTTGGCCGATGGCCATTCCTTGTAGCCGATGGCCTCTACCCCTGGCCGATGGGCTTCCTCCTGGTTCCCTGAGCTGTTTATGCTAGGGATTGGGGAACTCCACCATCTCCGATCCCTCCCCCGGTGATTGATTCTTGCGAAGTCACACCTGTCTGCTTATCGAGTTATTGTACATTTGCTTATCGAGTTGTATTTCACTCTCTTTGAGTTTTTGTTTTGTCTATCGAGTTGTACTCACACTTGTTTGGTTATATCATGCCTTTGTTTTGCTTATCGAGTTGTAAGTCGGTTCGCTACCTGATTATTACGATGCAAATACTCGGTGTTCAAAATAGATTCAATTTCGTTCACATTGTGGTGTGATACCTTGCGATGCGATGCATAGAGAGTTTACGAATACAACATCTTTTGAACAAAATGGTTGTTTCATTCCCGTCACGTGCTTTGCAAAATGTGTAATTTTGAGAAAGAATAAAACCTACCCGAGGCAGTGCAATGTACTTAAACTACCAGTAAAAAGGAAAGTAAAACATAGAATGACAGGGTAGCAAAGTGTCAGAATTGATACCAGTAAAACTCCCCTTGCGGTCAACGCACCTTCCGCGCCTTTATTCGGGTCAACTACATGACTTGGCACCTTCATTACTTGAGACCATGCGTGGAAGCACGCTTTTGAAACGTGGACCTTCGAGTTGACCTCAGGCCACAACTTCTGCGAACGATGCTTGATACGTACGAAAAACGTCCCTTCCCGTATCCTTTTTCATGTCTTGAGGATTCCCACTAATCGTTTCAATTATGCTGTGTTACAGTATTTTACATCCCTGCATTATGAATGATAGGTTTTCACTCACATGTGTTCAAGTTTCTCTTTATACACATTACTTGCGTAGACCGCATGTTTGTAATTAATTTCATTACTTGCGTAGACTGCATGTTAATTCCATTACCTGCGTAGACCGCATGTTAAATTTATTACTTGCGTAGACCGCATGTTAAATTCGTTACTTGCGTAGACCGCATGTTTTACTTGCGTAGACCGCATGTTAATTCCATTACCTGCGTAGACCGCATGTTTTGCTTGCGTAGACTGCATGTTAAATTCATTACTTGTGTAGACCGCATGTTTTACTTGCGTAGACCGCATGTTAAATTCATTACTTGCGTAGATCGCATGTTTTACTTGCGTAGACCGCATGTTAATTTCATTACCTGCGTAGACCGCATGTTAATTTCATTACCTGCGTAGACCGCATGTTTTGCTTGCGTAGACCGCATGTTAGTTACGTTACTTGCGTAGACCGCATGTTTGTAATTAATTTCATTACTTGCGTAGACCGCATGTTTTACTTGCGTAGACCGTATGTTAATTTCATTACCTGCGTAGACCGCATGTTAGTTTCATCACCTGCGTAGACCGCATGTTTTGTTTGCGTAGACCGCATGTTAATTACGTTACTTGCGTAGACCGCATGTTTGTAATTAATTTCATTACTTGCGTAGACCGCATGTTGATTACGTTACTTGCGTAGACCGCATGTTTGTAATCAATTTCATTACTTGCGTAGACCGCGTGTTAATTGCATTACCTACGTAGACCGCATGTTTTGCTTGCATAGACCGCATGTTTATTCAATTTCGTTACTTGCGTAGACCGCATGATTGTAATCAATTTCATTGCTTGTGTAGACCGCATCCTTGTAATCAATTTCGTTGCCCGCGTAGACCGCGTGCTCCACGTATATATCTGTGCCTTCACAGCATTGTCATGCTTCCCATTCGCTTTATGTTGTCACGCATTTCGAGCACACTATTATGCATGTTGCTAACGATATCGTACCTGTTAAGTTTGTTTTCTTTGCAGGCACGATATTGTATGAACGGTTCATTCGAGGTTGGTGCAACCAGACGAGCCGCGCAGGTATTTGCATCCTCCGAGTGAGACGTATCAAGAATTGCTTAATTCTCTTGCATCCTTTCTGCATTGTAGTGTAGTTTGCTGTATGCTAGCTTAAAACTGTCGCATGTATGCTCCGTTACAACTTCCTTTGTATGATCATAAGTTATGTTCGGCTCTGTGCATTGTCTCGCATTTTGCCCCTGCCTTCGGGCGCATACCTTGTTTGTCTTGCATGTTTGTCTGAGTCTTCGGCCTTGTCAAAAATGGGTCGTCTCTAGGCTTTGACATTCACTTTCGTCATTGTTATGACTTTCGAGTTCTATCAAAGAGGGGCAACTGTAGACACCCCATTTTTGACCGTCCTTAAGACTTGGACGTCACCGTTTGAACACCCGGTGATCATCCATGTTTGTGTTCGTTTGGAGTTCCCGGAGGTCTCGGCTACGCACCTTGCCTCGGGATCTCCGAACTCGCTTGTTTAGTGTCTGGTTTTATACCAAATACTTGTGTTTTGCCTTGGAGGGGCAGGGAATTCCTTGTGAGGCATCCCCACACATCACCAGCTATTCAGGGGTGCCACCGGCCTTGGTTTCTTAAAATCAATGGCCGGTCGGCATAATATACTGCCGATCGGCACTTTTATTTGCCGGTGACATCTTTTGCTGGTCGGTGTGACTCCTTTGCACCCTTGGGGCATGGTGCATGCCAGCTGTGCCAGCTGGAATGCACCATCACTCCTCCCCGTGCAGTTTCTGGCTGGTATGAGCCTTTGAACCCCTTTGGATCCTTCTAGAAGGATGAACCCTTGGCTAAGCTTCTTGGAGAAGCTTGGCCAGCTATTTTAGCTTCTCCAAGAAGCCTAGACTCCTTTGCACCCTTTGCCCCTTTCACTTGGCTTCTTGGAGAAGCCAAGAACCATTTGCTTAGGCTATATATAGAGCCCTCCTCCTCCATTGTTAAAGGTTGGGAGTTTTAAACCTAAAAACCAGAGCTTATATACATATATCTGCTAGATATATCATCTCTCTCTATATTTCCCTCTCTCTCCTCCCTTAGTGTGTGTTTGGTAGCCCAAAAGTGCATTTTTACCTTACTTTTGCACTAATACACACACCATTACACCTTGCTCCGAGATTGAGAGGCTTTGAGGGTTGATTCTTGAGGTTTTGGACTGATTTTGATCAGTAGAAGGTGGCTGGAACATCTGTTCTTCAAAGTTTCTTCAAGGGTAATCACTTTGCTTTAGTTTCCCCAAACTTGCACTAGTTTTTTACCTGTCTTGCTTGCTGATTTAGGCTTTGTTGCATAACATAAGAAAGGCTTATATTTTCATGCTTAAGAACTTTCATTAAGGTTGTTTTGTGGTTTGGAGTTCAAACTCATCCTCTTAGGCCTTATTTGGCTTTTTTGGTGCCTCCTTTGTGAGGCCTTGTTTGCTTGAGTATCTTGGTCTTCTCACCACTAAAAACCAGTGGATTTTCAGTGGTGAGGAAGTTGGTTTGAAGTCTTGCATAGGGGAGGGACACCCCTCTCCCTTCATTGCCTCATTTCCTTGTCTTTTGGCTTAAAGGGTAACATGCATGCTTGATTGATTTTGGCCCTATTTCAGGGTTTTTTGGGTGTCTCTAGGTCATATGTCATCTCTGTTTTTGGTCGGATTTGTGCCCTTTTGCATGCTTAACATACTTGCTTTACATTCCTCTATTTGGCCTAGAAATGCGTCTTGTGTTTAAGCCATGATTCTTGCATGTTTAGCCTAATTTCATGAAGGTATTGGCATTATTCTACAATGTTTAAGGCCTATTGGCCATCTTGTTTCAGTCATGCTTGCCATGTTGGTGTCATCCTTTTTGTGTTTTGGCTTGTAAGCCTTGAGTATATTGGGCCTCTAACATGTTGTAGCTTAGACACTCCTCATGATTTGGCATCATTTAGGGTCGTATTTCAGTCCATAAATCATGTTTGTATGCCTGCATATGTGACCTCTTTCATGCTTTGAGGGTGTGCCCTTTTATGCCTAGAAATGAGTTTTTGGTGCATGCATCTCATTGGAGCCACTTAAGCTGCCATATTAGTGGGTTTTGGAGTCCATTTTTGCATGCTAAAATTTTGTTTTTACTCTGTCCTAATCATGCCATGAATGGTCATATTGGTGGAAGTAAAGTGCCTCTTTTTGTGCCATAGCCTTAGGTCCATTGGCTTGCGTGTTGGGATGAGTGTTTGTCCATCATTTTGGGCACTTTTGGCCACTGTTTTGGGGTGGATTGAGGTCTGCCCCTTTATGGTTTAAGTCCACCATTGCATGCTTATCATATACTTGTTGCTTATTTGGTTCATTAATATGCTAGCCTTATGGCATATTGGTCCATATTTGAATCACATTTGCATCTTGCATGCCTAGCATTGTATGTTTGCCATAGTAGTTGCATGGCATTTGGCATGCCTTGCATAATTAGTATCATGTTGCATTTTGAGCCATGTTTGCATAACATGCATTGCATTACTTGGTTTGGGGTGTCAAACCAAGTGTGAGGGTTAAGGAGCGTTCGTACTATAAGTGATGTAACGCGTCCTAACTCTCGGTCACCGAGCCCCTTGACTTTGACATGATAGAGTCTTGGTCCTCATTTGTGTGTTGCATGCATTTTTACATCAAGTGGCAACCTTGATCTCTTAGGCTATTCATGCACAATTGATGGCTCGAGGATCGAGGGCCATGCTTCCCTAAGTTCAACACATGATGGGAAACATGACCATGCTCACATGTGCCTGAAATCCCATGCCTTATACTGTCTGTCCTCTGTTGCTGTCAAAACTGTCTTCTGCAGGAAGTTTCTGCCGACCGGCAGAATTCAATGCCGACCAGCCATTGGTGAATGGCCGATAACTCCAACAGCAGCCGATGGAAACTATACATAGCTGGTGGGAATTTCCTCTAACTGATGGTATTCTATAGTATGCAAGGAACCTTTCCTGGAACTGTGGCATTGTTCAGAGAAGCAAGGCAGTGAAAACAGAGGCAGTAATGGTATGGTACGGGCTTTCCGGACAAGACGGGTTCGGGCATGCATCACTCGTGTATCCCGAGGCGGGGGCTGTGGCCACCTTTCTTCCTTTTGCATTCATTCTGCTAAGTAAATTAGAAATTCTGTAATAATTTATGCGTTTATTATGCGGACTGTAATATTTATTTGGACCCTCCGAGTGAGGGCAATTATGTAATAAGTGTGCGTGAGTGTGTGTATGTCTCCCAATCCCACGTCTTTCTTCCCTTTTATTTACCTGCTTTGATGGTTAGTAATAGGACATGTTTAATTTAGCATACCTTATGCTATGCATGCGTGCATTCATGCATTTGTATTGCATGCCTCAGGCTCAGCACATCACTCTAATTGCATTTGTATTTCGATTCCAAATTGAATACGTGATTAGTTGTAGCATTTCACATGTCATTATAGGTTAGTCGAGCCTATTCTAATTACATCATGTATGTGTTGCATTAGACATTCAAACATGGACTTGGATCATGCATCGTTGGCTAACTAGTTTATTGTTTTGGCTCGGAGTACTCGGTAAGTATTTATATTTTAGCATATCGCATGCATGTGAATGCTATCATAACAGCATGTTTACCATGTGGCTAGATGCTTATGTGATAAACTGTTTGAATGCCTGTGGGTAAAGGTTGGATTGCCTGAGTTGGAAACACTCGTTGAAATCCGTGTTTTAGCCTACTTGCGGGTAGCAAATTCCAAAACATTTTCCCAAGACAAACGGATATGCAATGCTTATTTCCAAATTAGGCAATCTAGTCTATACTTGTTTGCTGTGCGCATAACGTGGTAATTCTAGGCTAATAATCGGGATAAGAACACATAACGTTTTCAAAATCGGATATCACGGTTAGTAGAGGCCGGTCTTCGGACCGGGCGAAAGGGGGGGCTCATAGCGGACCTTCCCCGATCGTCCCCAAGCCCCCGAGCCAAGGCAACTTTGGTGATGACGGACACGTGGCCTTTGGCACCGAGTCAGAGTTTCCTAAATTCCCTCATAAAAAAAAATATTTAGGTGGCGACTCTGTATCTGGCAAAGCAGTCCATGTTTGGCACTTCTTTTCTAAAAATCTGTTTCTCAAAACGATTTGCCGGATTTGGACTCTTTGGTTCAGATTAAGGACTGCGACACAAATCGAGTCCGAACTGTAGCAGCGGGGCCCTTCGCAGGCGCGTCTACAGGTGGCCGATCTCCAAGGGTATGATCGCCTGGGTTCCAAAGCATAAAGCAAACGGCGTTTCCCCAGTGGATCACCTCGGCGTAGTTCGATGAGCTCACAATACACTCGGCAATTCTTTGACCTATTTGCCTTTAGCTTTCTCCAGCCTCTTCTTGATGCCGTCCAAGATGGATTTGTTAAAGGCTTCGGCTTAACCATTGCTTTGTGGGTAAGCCAACATGGAAAAGTAAGGCCGGATACCATACTTACTGCACAGCTCTCAGTAGACGCCATAATCAAACTGGGTGCCGTTGTCTGAGATAAGTGCTCTTGGAATGCCCGAATCGTGTTATGACATTTCTCCATACAAAGTGCTTAACATCAGCATCTCGAATGTGCGTTAATGTCTCCGCTTCGATCCATTTTGTGAAGCAATCTGTCGTGACGATCAAGTATCGCTTGTTCCCTAGGGCCCTCGGCAATGGTCCGACGATGTCAAGTCCCCATTGGGCGAACGGCCAGGAACTGGTGATAAAGCTTAACTCTTCAGCAGACAGATGGGTTAACGGGGAGAACTTCTGGCATTGTTCACATTTTTTCACATAACATTCGGCATCAGTTCTCATTGTCGGTCAATAATATCCCTGTGTTATAGCTCGATGGGCCAAAGAGCGCCCGCCAGAATGGGCACCACAACTGCGTTCATGTATTTTATTCAGAAGCTCTTCGACTTTGTCCGGATGTACGTATTCCAGGTATGGACCAGAAAGGGATTTTTTATATAGCTTTCCTTACGGATCCAAGTAGTATCGCAGGGCTTTGTTTTGCAGCTTGTGCGCTTCTTTCTTGTCCATTGGGAGCTATTCGGAAGACAGGAATATAGCAATGGGGTCCATCCAACTTGGTCCTGACTCTATGACATTGACTTGGACTTCATCCGAAGGGCCAATGCTCGGCTCTGGGATGAAACCTACTTCGATGGTCCGTTTAATCCCTGAGTTAATGGCGGAGGCTAGGCAAGCCAAGGCGTCTACATACGTGTTCTGATCATGTGTTATTTGATTCAATTTATGATGGTCAAATTTTGCCAGCAAGGAGTTAGCCGATTTCATGTAAGCCACCATACGGTCATTTTTGGCTGCGTACTCCCCCTTTAGCTGATTGATCACCAGCTTTGAATCGCAAAATACAAGCAAATGCCGAGCACACAGAAGATGTGCATTCCGCAAATTGGTTAGAAGGGCTTCGTATTCAGCCTCGTTGTTTGATGCTTCGAAGCCGAGTTTGACGGCCTGCTCAATTATTGCGCTGTTGGGAGCCATGATTACTACTCCGGCTCCGCTGCCCCGTTGATTGGATGATCCATCACAGTACAACTGCCAAATGTCCCTAAAATAAATTCTCCAATTCGGCTTAGGTTGAATTTCATCAGACTTGAAGTCGGTAAGACCCCCAGTGAATTCTGCCATAAAGTCGGCAAACACATATCCCTTGATGGAGGTTCTAGGCAGAAACTAAATATCGTACTGGCCGAATTCAATAGCCCACTTTGAAACGCGCCCTGATGCTTTCGCACTACGGAGTACCGACCGGAGGGAGTGGTTCGTTAACACCCCGATGGTATGCCCCTGAAAGTAATGCATCAGCTTTCTCGCTGCCATGACGAGGGCCAGAATGTGTTTTTCCAACAGAAGGTAGCAGTAGATGTCCCCGAACGTCCTAGGAGGGTAAGGTCCCGTTCCGTTCCTTTTACGAGTCTACTACAGTTCAGACTCAAATTGTCATGGTTCTTAATTTGAACCAAAAAGTCCAAATCTGGCAAATCGTTTTGAGAAAATAGATTTTTAAAAAAAGAAGTGCTGAACATGGACTGCTTTGCCAGATACAGAGTCGCCACCTAAATATTTTATTTTGAAAAATTTAGGAAACCCTGACTCGGTGCCAAAGGCCACATGTCCGTCATCACCAAAGTTGCCTCGGCTCGGGAACTTGGGTACAATTGGGGAAGGTCAGCTATGAGCACCCCCTCTCGCCCGATCAAAGATCGGCCTCTACTAACCGTGATATCTTGTTTTGAAAGCATTATGTGTTCTTATTCCAGTTATTAGCCTAGAATTACTATGTTATGCGCACAGCAAACAAGTATAGACCAAATCGCCTAAATTGGAACAAAAAAACATTTCATGCTTGTTTTAAAAATGGTTTGCTACTCGCAAGTAGGCTAAAATGCAGGTTTTGCCACCCTCAAGTGGGCTTTTAGAAAATGTGGTTTTGCCACAATCTAGTGGGCTTAAAATTCACAGCTTTAATGCGTTTTTTCCAATTTAGGTAACTCAACCTCCATCCACAGGCATTCAAGCAGTTATATCACATAAGCAGCTAGCCTCATGGTAATCATGCTGTTATGGCAACACTCACACGCATGCAAGGATTCTAAAGCAAAAGAACTTACAGAGTACTCCAAGCTAAGACAGGAACTAGTTAGTAATCACATGCATGATCCTAGTTCATATTTGAAATGGCTAATGCAACACATGCAAGGTGCAACTAAGATAGGCTCGGCTAATTTACGATGACGTGTGAAATGCTACAACTAACACGTATTCAATTTGGAATTGAAATACAAATGCAGTTAGAATGATGCGCCGAGCCCGGTGCATGCAAAACAAATGCATGAATGCACGCATGCATAGCATAAGGTATGCTAATTTTAAATATGTCCTAGTCTACCATCATAAGTAGGTAAATAAAAGGGAAGAAAGACGTGGGGTTGGAAGACATACACACACTCACGCACACTTATTACATAATTGCCCTCACTCGGAGGGTCCAAATAAATATTACAGTCCGAATAATAAACACATAAATTATTACAGAATTTCTAATTAATTAACAGAATGAATGCGAAAAGAAAGGTAGCCACTGCTACCGCCTTGGGATGCGCGAATGATGCATGCTCGAACCCGTCTCGCCCGGAAAGTTCGTACCATACCACTGCCCCCTCTGTTTACACTGCCCTGCTTCTCTGAAAATTGCCAAAGTTCTGGGACAGGTCCCCTGAACACTTTGGAACACCATCGGCTAAAGGAAATGTCCACCGGCCATTGAAAATATCCATCAGCTGTTGATGAAGCTATCGGCCCAGGAAGGATTGCCGGTCGGCACTGAACACTGCCGGTCGGCAGAAAGTTCCTACAGAATCTGGTTTTTGACAACAACAAGGACAGACAGTGTATGGCATGGAATTTCAAGCAAGTGTATGCACGGCTACTCTCCCAATCATATAACGGACTCAGGGGAGTATGGCCCTTGACCCTCGGGCTATCAATAGTGCATTTGATGCATGATAGCCTAAGGAGCCAAGGTTGCAATTTGATGCACAAATGCATGCAACACACAAATGAGGACCAAGAGCCTATCATGCCAAAGTCAAGGGCCTCGGTGACCGAGGGTTGAGGTGTGTTTTGTCACTCGAAGTACAAACGCCCCTCATCCCCCACACTTGGTTTGACACCCCAAACCAAGCAATGCAATGCATGTTATGCAAACATGGCTCAAAATGTAACATGATACTAAGATGCAAAACATGTCAAATGTGGTGCAATCTATCATGTTAAGTATGCAAAATGCTAGTCATATGAGATGCAAATGTGATGCAAACATGGATCAATATGCCATAAGGCTAGCATGGGACAACATATAATGAACCAAATAAGCAACAAGCATATGATAAGCATGCAATGGTGGACTTAAACCATAAATGGCAGACCTCAACCTTGCCATAAACAGTGGCCAAAATGATGTACAAGAGCACAAATGATGCGTGCAAGCATGTACACATCAAGGTCCATCACCTAAGCATGAAAGGGGACAACTCTAAGCATACTTAAAGGCGACATAAAAGGGTATTAGACCAGCATGCTAAGCTCTAAAAATGAATAGAGGATAATGCCAAATCAAACAAAACATGCAAGCAAGGCATGCAACAATGACCAACACTTGAAGCCAATAAAGGGGGTCAAACCAAAGCTATGTCAACCAAACCTTAAAGGACCAAAATGACCTAAAACAATCCCAAGGGACTCCAAAACAAGACTAAAGCATGCATAGATCATGGTCAAAACATGCCAAGGAATGAGTCCAAAACAAGGGCATTCGAGGACACCAAAAGGGAGCATCACTCAATACTTATCCCAAGCAAACATGGCATGAATTTTTCAATACAAAACAAAGTTCTAGTATGCAAAAAGGACCCTCAAAACCCACTGACATGGCAGCCTAATATCTAAACGCATGGGCATGCACAATGACCATTTCCAAGGCATAAAAGGACAACCCCTCAAAGCATGAAAGAGATGATGAAGACAAACATACAAGCATGGATTAGGGACTGAAATATGATCCATAATGATGTCAAATCATGAGATTAAGGTAAGCTAAGCATGCTAGAGACTCACACACTCGAGGCTTACAAGCCAAAATGCAAAGTAACTATATCAAGCATGGTAAACAAGTCCAAATCATTGGCCAACATACCTCATGCGTGACAAAATATAGCCAAGAACTTCACAAAGTAAAGTCAAAATATGAGAGCATATTGATCAAAAGTTATGACGCATTTCTAGGCACAAACAAGGGAATACAAAGCAAGTATGTCAAGCATGCAAAAGACCACAAACCCGACCAAAGATAGAGATATATTATGATCAAGAGACACCTAAAAACCTCTGAAATAGGGCCAAAATCAGTCAAGCATGCATGTTGCCCTTTAAGCCAAAACAAGGATAAAAGAGAGACAAAAGGGGAGAGGGGTGTCCCTCCCCTATGCAAGACCTCAAACCATCTTCTTCACCACTGAAAATCCACTGGATTTCAGTGGTGAAAAGAGCAATACACCAAAGGTCAACAAGGCTTAAAGAAAAGGCACCAAAAGAGGACAAAAGAGGCCTAAGAGGGGGAGTTCGACCCCCAATGCCAAAACGACCTCAATGAGATGTCTTAAGCATGAAAATACAAAGCTTTTTTCAGTTATACATAAAGCCTAAAATGGAAAGCAAGAGAGGTCAAAAGCCAATGCAAGATTGGGGAAACTAAAGTAAAGTGATTACCCTTGAAGAACCTTTGAAGAACAGTTGGTCCAGCCACCCTCTATTGACCAAAACCAGTCCAAAACCTCAAAAAAAACAACCCTCAAAGTCCCTCAAAGTTGAAGTAAGGTGTGGTAGTGTGTGTGTTAGTGCAAAACTAAGGTAAAAATGCACTTTTAGGCCACAAAACACACACAAGGGAGGAGAGAGGGGAAATATAGAGAGAGAGTGTGTATGTATATGTATAAGCTCTGGTTTTTCTTTCAAAATTTCCAACCTAGAAGAAGGAGGAGAGCCCTCCTCTTATAGAAGTCTCCCTTGCAAAGCTTACCAAACAAGCTTATTTAGAGGGAAATCTGTCACGACCCGAACCCGCCCCCGTGGGTTAAGGACGTAACCGGCCAGTAATCATGAGATTACCTACGGCCTCAAACTGTTCTAAACTATTTAGAGGCCTTAAAAATAGAACTTTTATGTATTATATGCAAAGCCAAAAAATAGTTGCAAGATAAGTAAAAGTAGTGTGCAAAAATGGGGTAAAAAAGGACTAGTTTCTTACCCTTGAAGTCCTCCTTCACAAATGATGATCTTGTTGCCTCCTTGAGCTCAAATCTAGTCAAGAACACCAAGAACAACCCTCTGGTCCCTCAACAACCAAGAGAAGGTGTAACACTATGTGTTTGTGTGCAATAGTATGGACAAACACACACTAGACACACACAAGATAGAGATATAGAGATAGGAGATATGTATCAACCCTAACCCTAATCTAGAACTCCCTCTGAAATTTTTTGTAACCCTAATGCCAAGAGAGGAGCCCTCTTCTTATAGGCAACTCCCTCTTGTAAGGCTTCCAAAACAAGCCATCCAAGAGGAAAATCCCTCCATATGGAGGGGAGCAGAGTGGGCGCCAGCTATCACAGCTGGCACAAAATATCTACTAAAAGTAGATGAACAGTGATCGGCCATTCAAAATTGCCATTTTGACAAAACGGACTGCCGACCGGCAACAAAGAATGCCGACCGGCAATATATATTGCCGATGGCACAAAATCACTGGCCGGTGGCCTCAAGCCATGGCCGGTGATGTGTGGGGATGCCTCACAAGGCATTCCCTGCCCCTCCAAGGCAAAATACAAGTGTTTGGTGCAAAACCAGACACTAAACAGTCGAGTTCGGAGATCTTGAGGCAAAGCGCGTAGCCGAGACCTCCGGAAACTCCAAACAAACACAAACATGGATGATCACCGGGTGTTCAAACGGTGACGTCCAAGTCTTGAGGACGGTCAAAATGGGGTGTCTACAGTAGCGTGTTTCGACGTCAACCATTGCCTTACTCACATAATACACTGGCCGTTGCTCCCCCAACTCTTCCTTTATCAGTACGGCGCTGACGGCCATGTCGGAAACTGCCAGATACAAAATGAACGGGTCACCTGCCGAAGGTGTTGTCAAGAGTGGAACTGATCGGAGGTAGGTCTTGAGGCCATTGAAAGTGGCCTTGCACTCAGTGGACCATTCAAAAGCCTTGCCCTGCGGTAGTGTATGAAAGAATTGTCGGCAGCGGTCCGTGGAACGACAGATGAACCTGTTGAGTGCAGCGGCCATTCCCATTAACTTCTGAACCTCCTTGACCGATCAAGGGGAGCCGAGTTCCAGGATTGCTGTGATTTGCCTTGGATTGGCTTCGATTCCTCGGTGATTGACAATGTAACTCAAGAATTTGCCAGAGCCGATCCCAAATGCACATTTGGAAGCGTTCAGCTTCATTCTATATTTGCGTAGAATGCCGAATGTCTCTTCCAAATCGGCTATATGATTCTGCTTTTCTTTGGACTTAACCATTATATCGTCAATGTACATCTCCATAGTGTGGCCGAATTGCTCCTTGAACATGGTGGTGACTAGTCTCTGTAAGTTGCCCCTGCATTCTTCAGTTCAAAAGGCATAACCTTATAGCAATAGGTTCCTCTTGGGGTGAGGAATGCAGTTTTGTCTTGGTCCTCCGGATGCATGGTAATTTGATGGTAACCTCTGTAGGCATCGAGGAAGCTCATACGCTGATGACGTGCCGTAGCATTTACAATTTGGTCTATCTTGGGGAGAGGAAAACAATCTTTGGGGCAGGGTTTGTTTAGGTCCATGAAATCAACGCAGATTCGCCAAGTCCCATTTTTCTTCTTCACAACCACAGTATTCGAGAGCCATGTAGGGTAGGTCACTTCTCTGATTGCCCCGGCATCAAGCAACAGGTCAACCTCTTCAACAACGACGATAGTGTGCTCTACAGCTGACCGTCGGCTTTTCTGAATAATCGGTTTGCATTTAGGGTCAACATTTAAACGGTGCTGCGAAACAGAAGGATCTACACCTGGCATCTCATATGGAGTCCACGCAAATATATCAATATTGCCGAGCAGGAAGGACATTAGCTGCTGTCTGTCGGCTTGATTCAGGGAGGCGTCGACCATGAAGAACCTGTCTGGGTTTTCGTCGATTTTAACTCGATCTAGGACTTCCGTGGCCTTTTCACTTGGGAGCCGCCCAACATCGTCGAGGCTCTCTCGATCCGGCACCTCAATAAAATTCACTTGCAACTCTTTTAGCGTCTTTCCAGCAAGGAGATAACATGTTTGTGCCGATTTATAGGAGCCACAGATTTGCTCAATGCCGCATTCTGTCGGGAAGCGTAGCAGCTGATGATAGGTGCTTGGCACGACCTGCAGAGTGTGAAACCAAGTTCGCTCCATGATCAGATTATATGGCAACGACAGCTTGACGACTAAGAATTCCACTTCCACTGTTCGCGAACCCGCTCGAATGGGTAATGTGATTTTTCCCAACGGGTATTCTGGATTGGCGTTGAAGTCGAATAGTGGATAAGGTGCCGAAGAAAGATTCAATTCGGAGAAGCCGAGTTTGGTGAATGTCTTGTAATACATAACTTCTGATGTGCTCCCTAGGTCAACGAGTACGCGCTCAACGGTGAATCGGTTTACGCGTAACTCGATTACCAAGGGATCGATGTGGGGAAGTGTCACTCTGGCCAAATTTGAATCATCAAAAGCAATGCTCGTAGCTTCATGAGGCCGTTTAGCCGGAGTGAGTTGATTTTGAGGGTCGGGATTCGACTGAATTGTATGCACTATAGCTGACATTGGCAAGCTGTATATCATGTGGATCACGCTAAGTGAAGGTGAATCCTGTCTTAAGGCTATTGCTTTGGTTGAATTGCCTTTTCGGACGTACTGTTGTAGCCGACCATCCTGTACCAATTCCTCCAAATGATCCTTCAATGCATAACAACTTTCAGTATCATGGCCATGATCCTTGTGATACTCGTACTGTCGATCCCTTCTTCGCGTGTTGGGAGGTCCCACCATTTTCGACGGCCATTGAAGAACGAAAGGTGTTGGATTTTGGACATAACTGTGCTGATCGGCTCTAACAACTCCGTATATTTCTTATCGGCGCGCCTTGTGCGTTTGCTAGCAACTTGCAGTTGTTCATTTGCTCGGTGGGAACATTGGTCGCTTGATTCGGCAAAAATCCCGTCTCTTGTCTCGTTTAGCCCGATGCCGTGGTTCAGGGCTCTGAGGTGGTACAGAATTTAACGGCTGATCAATTTCAGAAGGAGCCGTCTTGTTGGCCACGTTTTCGGCTTTAACCCGCAAGGCGTCATCTTCCACTTTACAGTATTCCTCAACTTTCTTCATCAACGACCAGACTGTTTTGGGGGGCCGTCTAGTCAAAGAGCTGCGGAGGGCACTGCCGGGATGTAACCGCATCTTGAAGGCGGTAATGGCCATGGAGTCATTACAAGGATCATCTACTACATTAAAACACTCCTAATACAGCGTCGAATACGCACGAAGGGTTTTCCCCGGTTGAATCTGCATTTCCCAGAGGGAATCGGCTTGCTTTAGCTGGACCTCATTAGTGATAAAGCTTGCCCTGAAGGATTTTTGGAGTTAGTGGAAGCTCTTAATCGAAGCTGGCTCTAGTTTATAATACCACTTGACAGCTAGTGGTCCCAAACTGCTCGAAAATATTCTGTACATGAGAGCCTCGTCGTCTGCATGCAGCGTCATGGCTTGCTTGTAATGGCGGATGTGATCGGTGGGGTCTGATTTACCGTCGTACAAGGTGAATGACGGTGCTTTGAATTTCTTAGGTAGCACTGCCCTTGCAATCCGTCGTACAAAGGGATCGTGCTGGTCTTCTTCGTTTGAACTGTTTCTTCTTCACTTATGCCTTATCTATGGACTATCTTCAGAGAAATTGGTAGTTTCGGGTCATCTCTTCTTGTTGGGCTTTAAGGATAATGAGTCGGAGTCACTATCAGTGTCTTGTTGTCGGGCTCGAGGTCGTCGACCACCTGCCCTCAGAGGTCGTTCCAGATCTTAGCGTACAGCTTGTTTGGACTTCACCACTTCCAAGGCCAGATCCTGACAGAGACGTTCGTTTTCAGCGATCATATTCTCCAACCTCTATTCGTTTTGCTTTGCTTGTTCCATGATCGCTTGCATTGTCTCAGGCACTGAAATCGAGGGTGAGGCGAAGTTCAAGGCGCGTCTTGCGGCGATAGTCTCCGGTCCAAGCATGTTTGGTGGAGTGAGATCATCTCTCTGTGTGGTTTCGTCAGTGACTATCGGAGGGTCTTCCGTTACGCCCGCCATGGATGTATTTGAGTATTCCTACAGACGGCGCCAATTGTGGGGAAGTGGTTTGGAAATACTCTTCCTATCCTGGGGGACGCTCGTGATCCTCAGTTAGCTACCTAGAAAGAAATGAACACTCCAGTCGGGGGTGCCAGAATTAGCACTCCGACAGATAAGTTAGTCTCTACTCTCTTGATTGCTTGTATCTTAAGTTAAGTATACTAGTTCTCACATACCTTTCTTTGACTGATGATCTTGTATTTATATTATTCTCTTTGGGCCTTAGGGCCAGGCCCATCCTCGATCCTTTACATGTACTTCTACTCGGCCTTTGTTCTACTGGTTAGAATGTCGATTATTTTATTTGGCTCTTCAATTGACTAGGATCAATGCCGAATAAAGGTTATGTCCTGTACTGGGCTCGTCCATTCGTCCATATTGATCCAATGAAATTCAGCTCCCACATGATGAAATCACCCACAAAACTCTTGCCAAAAAAATAGGACTAAATGGTTTACAAAAAAACTTCTACGACTAAATGGTGTAGCTTTCTTCTATATAGGATTAATGGGTAATTTTTAAATTAAGTCACTCCAAACGAGATATGATAATACTATAATAATTATATATATATATATATATATAAGTCATGCTTAACCCACATTTGAGTAAAGAACTGCTACAAGTGCCACTTGTATAAAAAAAAAAAAAAAACAAAACAAAATGTTTAGGTTGATTTAATAATGTGACTTTTTACATTATTGTTTTTCTAATTATATATATATATATATTTATAAAGATAATGTTAATATATTAGTATAGTTAAATTATAATTGAATGAGTTTACTGCTATTCTATCAGCTCGAACCTCTAATCTCTGCTCACTACACCTTCAAGTGTGACTATTAGACTATTGGATCAAACTCCTATGTCTTATAATTATTTTCATAGGGAAGGGGCTCCTCTCTAGTTTACCTTTGAATTGGACGGTTTTATTGGGCTATGGAGGGCCTTGATTTAGATCCATTTCGATAATTTAAATCGTTCAATATATAGAGTTTGTTAAGCTTATCATTCTTACAAAAAAAATCATATTGATCAGATATCGATAGTCACTTTATCAGATCATATTTTTGTCACAATTTATTTTGAAAATAATATTTGTCGTTGACAAAAATATGATATGATCAAATAATTATCGATATTCGATCAATGTGATTTTTTTGCATAGATAAAAAACTTGATGAATTTTACATATTGAATAGTTTGAAATCAAAATAAACCCAAAATAAGGCTCATTCAGTCTGCTGAAGATTCGAGAGGAGCCAATCCTTTTCATATAAATAGATTTTGCGTGTATAATTTTATTGAGAATTTGCCAATTACTTTTTTAGCAACTTCTTTGTTGATTTATTTTTGTTTTAAATGATTTTTTTTGTAAAAAAAATTTGCACCTAGAGTTCTATTCAAATAGATGAACATGAAAAATAAAATTTAAATTTAAAAAAAAAATTATAAAGGGGAAAAAAACTAGAAAAGTTGACTTCTTAAAATTTCTTAAATTATTATTATTATTATTTTATTTTTTAAATTCTTTTAAATTAAATAGATTTAAAGAGTAAAAAATTTGATAGAACTAAAAAAAAAAAAATGATTAAAACATTTTTTTTTATCACATCGCAAACACCAATAAAACCACATTTCATTTGACACACATTTCGCACGCACAACAGTGTCAAAATAGGACCACCTCATCGCCGCAACGCACCTCTTCTTCATCATTCTGCGTCTCCTTCTTCCATCTCTCTCTCTCTCTCTCTCTCTCTCGCATTAACCATGTTCTCCCTCTCCTCTCTCCACCCTTCCACCACCACCTCCTCCTCCTTCCTCCCCTCTCCCCACCACCAACGCCTCTCTCTCTCCCCTCCACCACCACCACCGTCGCCACCTCACCTCCCTCTCCGCCCCCCAACCCCCCCCCGCCGCCACCACCACCACCGTCTCCGCATTCGCTCTCTCGACGCCGCTCAACTCTTCGACTACGAGTCCCAAATCTCCGATCGCTTCCACAAATCCACCAAGCTCAAGATCGCCATAATCGGCTTCGGCAACTTCGGCCAATTCCTCGCCAAAGCCCTAGTCCGCCAAGGCCATACCATCCTCGCCCATTCTCGATCCGACCACACAAACACCGCCTCAAAGCTCGGCGTCTCTTTCTTCTCCGACGCTGACGATCTCTGCGAAGAACACCCCGAGGTAATCCTCCTCTGCACCTCTATTATCTCCACTGAAAAAGTCCTTCGATCATTGCCATTTCAGAGATTGAAGCGGAGTACACTTTTCGTTGATGTATTGTCTGTGAAAGAATTTCCTAGGAACTTGTTTATGCAAATTTTGCCTTTGGATTTTGATATTTTGTGTACACACCCTATGTTTGGACCTGAGAGTGCTAAAGATGGTTGGAATGGGCTCCCATTTGTCTATGATAAGGTCAGAATTGGGAATGATGAGTCTAGGGTTTCGCGGTGTGAGAGATTTCTTGATGTTTTCGCGAAAGAGGGGTGTAGAATGGTTGAAATGTCGTGTTCGGAGCATGATTTACACGCGGCTGGGTCGCAATTTATAACCCATACGGTGGGGAGGATTTTAGAGAAGTTGAGATTGGATGCAACGCCGATTAACACGAAAGGGTACGATACCCTGTTGAATTTGGTGGAGAATACTGCGAGTGATAGCTTTGATTTGTATTACGGGTTGTTTATGTACAATAAGAATGCGATGGAGCAGTTGGAACGGCTTGACTTGGCATTTGAGTCTTTGAAGAAAGAGTTGTTTGGGCATTTGCATGAGGTTCTGAGGAAGCAATTGTTTGGAAAGGTGGAAAGGTTGGTGATTCCGGAGGAGAGACCTGTGTTGTCAAAGCTGCCTCAGAATGGGGAAAGGTTGGTGATTCCGGAGGAGAGACCTGTGTTGTCAAAGCTGCCTCAGAATGGGTCTGCATTGCCATCTTCTTCAGATTCTGTAAGAGCCCAAGACAATTAGAAATCTATAAACTTGGTATGTGAGATTGGTACTCCCTTTGTTGTTTATTTCTCAGTTGAATTTCTGTAAGGCTAATGTGTATGGTTTTTTCTTGGACTAAAATTTGAATTCAGTTCTAGAAAATATGTTAACAATGCTGATCATGCTTAATTTGGATGACAGTTTCTTTTTGTTGGTCGGATGATTAAAATGACACAAATGGAAAGTTGTGGGTTAGTTTTTACTGAAAGCATAATAGAATAGATGGTCGATTCAGTTGTCTTCTAACTGTAGAAGTTTGATGTGTTTCTGTTATGTAAGGACTCAAAAAGGACGTCAAAACTGTTTTTCAAATCTAACCTACATTGCATTAGATGGGCGAGATGTGGCATGGTCCATGTTCTCTATTTGGAGCATAAGAGCATAAAGCTGTTTATATTGACTTCTACTATGCATTCGAAGTACTAAAAATGACAATTGCTTTATTTCAAAATTACCAAAATACTTGTGAACATCCAACATTAATGGTCCCTAGCTCACCTAGTGTATGTGTACGATTGCACCTTGCACATGTCATCTCCTTGCCATTCTGTGAGCTCTGCATGTTAGCTAGCACATGGGAGACATGGACCTCCACTATGAGCTCTGCATGTTTGCTCTCTTTTGATTGGGTCATGTCATTCTCTTGGTACTTAATGACACAATCCTCTTTGGACGAGGATGTTTCTCAGTGATTCAGTGCCCCATTGTGTGCCTTTTTTTTTTTGAACTGGCCTCATTATGTGCCTTGACCTTGACATATTGTTGCTTGCCTAGGTTGGTAGTGGGCCTAAGGGGTTCTTTGAGCTTGGTTCACAATTATGGTGTAGCTTTGCTGTGCTATCACTGTAATTCCTGTGGTTGTGGTATGGCATGATGGGATTGAGGCCATATGATGTACCATTACCATTCATGAGACTCATAGGATTTTATGGTTCAGTTGTTAGGATCATGGGTGCTAAGGTGTGATTACTGATAGGTTGTGTCTTGGTTAATCTTAGAAAGAGAGACAACCACATGCCTGGGCCACACCTCGTTTCTAAGGATTAATATCATGCTCTTTGCACCCACCATCCTCAACTATATGGCCCACTATCTCCATTATACATCTCTAGACTCGCCACTGCTAGTTGAGTTCGCTTTATAAATGGCGTGTTAGTCTCAGCAAGATGGACCCTGGCCTTCTACCAGCTAACCAACACACCTCAGTATATGGCAGCAGCTAGTGTATGTACCTTGGAGCTCTATAATTAGAGGTCTCCATCTCCATGGTAGTTGGTCAACACCCATGATAGTGGAGGTTTCAGTAGTGCCTTGGAATACTCTGGAGGATTTTTCCATCTTCTTTGGTTTCAGTAGACCTGAGGTATTTACGACTCAAAGCTAAGCTGTGGAAGACCCCTATCAATGACATGCCATATTTAAAGTTAGTTAATGGCCTAGTAATTGCTGCGTGATCCACTTTATAGTTTGGAGCATGCACCACAAGAAGCGCCACATATTGCCATTGAAGCAAAGAAAGTTAATGTAAAAGAATCAGATGATTTTTCTCCCAAAAGTAACTACATGTCCAAAAGATTCCACACATTTCATATGCACTTGAAGGTGGCTAACTTCTTGTCTATGTCTTCGGATGGATAGAAACAGAGGTATATGACACGGAACCTTTTGCGACGGTTTAAAAATCATGGCAAACGCTTGCTTTTTGCGATGACAAATAAAACCGTGGCGAAATTAAAAAAATCTAAGATCGTGGCAAAAAATAAGATTATATGCGATGGTACATTGCCTGTCGCAAATTTTTTTTTGTCTTGCTATTTATTTATTTTTTGCAACACACTTTGTTAGTTCGTCACAAAATATTTTATTTTTTCTCATTCATTCACGATGATCGTTAACATCGTCACAAATCCTAATCTCTAAATTCGCACCCACCCCCCGTCCCTTCATCTTTCCTTCTTTTCCCAAATCTCACTCTCTCTCTCTCTCTCTCCCTCTCTCTCTCTCTCTTGTGCCCAGTTGTCTCTCTGTCTCTCGCAGCAGCAACAACAACAGCGTGGACAGTGTCCAAGTAACCCTCCTCTCCTCTTCTCTTCTTTTCTTTCACTTTCGCTGTTAATACATCAAAAGCCACAGAGAGAGAGAGAGAGAGAGACTGACGGCGGCGGAAAGTTCCACCTCCACCCAGCGCCACCTCTGCACAAGAGGGCATCAAATCGGTGTTGGGACATCGATTAGCACTAGCGCCACCTCCATCTCTTTCTCTTGCCCATCCATTGCCTTATTGCCATCGCTGCCTCACCTTTGTTCTTCCCACAAGTACATCTCTGTTCGAGGAGCCCTATCCATGGCTGATTTGGGTCTGATTATAACTTGTTTTTGAGGTAGGTTTCTCGGTTTTTGATCTATTTGACCAATTGAACTCTGATCAGTCTTGTTTATACTGTTTGTTTTTGTTAAATTTCGATTGGGTTTTAGTTATAATCTTTATTTCAGCAATTGGGTTTTAGTTATAATCTTGATTTCAAACGGGTTTGTCTCTAAATCTAGTGATGATTTGGGGTTTCTTGACTATTCAAACTAGCGATTGTTTAAGGGTTTTTGATTTGGGATTTCATCAATTGGGTTTTTTATTTGAAGGTGCGATTGTTTAAGGGTTTCTTGCCTTCAATTTGACTGTTAATAGCTTGGAACATGCAATTACTAAAATTTTAAAGTCAACTAATTTTGTTTAATTGTTGAGAGAAACTATGGAATTCGTCTTTGGTTTTTTTTTTCCTTAAAAAAAAAGTGAAACTTGCAACAAAGTTATGGTCTCGGTGTAAGTTGTACTTTCTTAAGTATAGGGTTTAGGAGGTGGGAATGATGAAAATTACATCCAAATGTTTTGGTATGTGATAATGTTATGATCTAAACAGATTGAATTTTGGTTGTTATAAATTTCAAAGGGTTTCCATGATATCCTTTAAGTGAAAATGACAGGTGAATGAATGAAAGGGGTATGTGAAATGAGTTATGGCTTAGGGTTTTATTTATTTTTTTTCATTTGAGATTTTTCATGTGCACAACAGCTTAGAATGCCATATTGGGAGAGAGAGCTCTTTCTAGGTTTAGAAAGACAAGCATTGAACTTCTGATTTTGTTGGAACTTATGTGTCAGTGCAATTTATTCCAGTTGAAACTTAGTGATGATGTAATAGTGAGTACAATTACCTTCAGATAAAACTTCATATTTTTCAAGTAGGAAATTGCAAGTGAGAGTCACTAGTCAATAGTCCATCTTCAGTTCAAATAGCAACAACCGACTCATAGATCATGTGACTTATTATGCAAGACAAATTACTATTCTTTTTTATGGTTAGTTAATTACTAGAAAACAGGAGCATTGAGAGTGGCTTGATCAAGTGAAAATGAAGAAGAGTGATGTGGGTTTGTGGTGTGAGAGAATTGGGTTTTTATGGAGTACGGTGAGATAGAGGGTGAGAATGAAGTTTGGGTAAGAGGGTGTGTTTTAAGGTGGCAAGAGAACATTAATATGGTGTTGAGAGAGAGAGAGAGAGAGGGAGAGAGAGGATGGGGTGTTGATGGTGGTGAAGCAGCTAGTGGTTTGCTTAGCAATGGGGGAAAACAACTGAGTGAGTTGGGGGTATTGATGGTGCTGAAGTGATTGAAGTTTTTTGGTGGTTAAGATTGAATGATCTTCATTTTTCTCTGTTCCATGGACAGCCTTATGGATAAAGTTTCCTCAAGATGTTATGGTGGAAAAGCTCAATTAATTGAAGTAATTTTGAAATGTTGAAGTTTTAATCTGAATTTTGTGTGTAATGTTGTTGTAGGAATGTGATGCAATAGGCATAGTAGATACTTATTGGGGGTGTTTGGGAACCAAAAGTTGAGGCTAAAATAACCTCAAATACAAAAAAAGCCAAATAGCCTACTAAACTAATAATTTATATTTATAAAAAAAAAAACAAAAACAAATGCACTGGCAGCCAGCAGTGGGTAGGCCCAGCCTAGTCCCACAGACCGAAAAGACACTTTTGCCCCTATAGAGTAATTTTGGGAAAAGTAAAGATAGGGACAAATTTGTCATTTCAATCTCAAACATCATTTCAAATACATTTTTCAATGTAACAATTCCAATAAAAATCCATCCTATCTTCCCAAACACAAAAACTAAAATAGCCTACTAAAATAGCTAAAAAGCCTCTAAAATAACCACTTCCCAAACACCCACATTATGCTGTTACTAACAATGTGCATTGGCCTCCAGATCCAATTTTTGCCAAGTTTCTGATCGATGGAGCATGGATAAATCACTCAGCCAAAGCAGGGGCAGCCTAGGTAGCATGGATCAGCAATTGTAGCAGAAGCTAGAGCATGTTTCGAAGTGTTAAGATGGTGCATACAAAGCAAAGTGATGTTGGTTACCATCCTAACAGATTGCCAAGTGTTAGTAAAGAGGCTCAAGGAAGAGAATGAAGTAGATAGAGTGGAATCTAAAGAACATCTAAATGGACATCTGTTATCTATAGATCATGTATGTAGAACTGAAGTACCTAGGTAGGTAGTGCAAGCTGCACGTGAGGCAGCAAAGTCAGCCTCTATAAGGGTCTGTTTTGTGTTTTGTAATGATTTATTTTGATAGGACTATATGCACCTTAACCTTCCTCAAAAAATTTAGCCAAAAGTTTTAGTTTGATTTGGGTGTAAATTGTTATTAGTGGTGATGGCAGTGATGTTGTTGGAGTGGCAACGGTGGTAGTGGATATTTCTTTCTTTCTTTCTTTTTTTTTTGTTTTTGCTTTTTGCTTTTTTTTTGGTGGTATTATTGTACTTATGCTTCTCCTTTGGTTTTTGACACATTACTTTGTTGAAAGAATGTTATCTATATTGATATGTTAACAGTGAAATATTTACCATTTTGACCCCACTAATTTCATTCAATTATGAGCAGGACTCTTTCACACATAGTTTCAAGTCAATTCCTCCAGAACCTTGGAGCTGGAATGCGTATTTGTTTCCTCTCTGGTGTTTGGGGGTGGTAGTTAGATATCTGATCCTTTTCCAATAAGTTAAGCCTTTTATACTGTTGAAAGCATGAAGAAATAAAGAAAGCAAAATAAATTTTGAGAAGGCATTTTAGATGTTTTGTGGTCTTGTTTCTTTTTGGTTCAAGGTTCAATTTATAGTTATTCTATGTGAATATAACTTTCTATTCTATTGTGCATATCTACTAATGTAGTGCTAAGAAGCACGAACACTTTTAAAATATCAAATGCTTTATTTATTTATTTATATTTATTATTTTTAATTTGATGCAATGATTCTGCATATCTTGGTGACTTGATGTAATTATGTAAGTTTAGGGGAATCAGTTGAGTCATCCGAAAGGAATGACTTATTTTTCTAGTTTAACATTGTTTTCACAGAACAGCTGTTTGGGGAGTTATTATGTGATTGCTTTTATTTTATGGGTCTTCAAATTATTGTTTGCTATGAATGTTACCTTCCATATTTGATGCATCTCATTTGATTATGCATGGTTCTAGTATTGACAATAGGATGGATAGTATTTCTTGCAGCATTCTTTCCAGTACATGTCCTATTGAAAGGGCATGATAAGTTGAGGAAAAAGCTGGAGGTATGGTTGATTGCTAGTTTACTTGAGCCTCATTGCTATTGTTTCTTGTCTATTTGTACATGCACTATTGTTACTATTGTACATGCACCATCCTTTTATACGATTAATATATCATCAATATTTCAAGCGCTTGAAACCGATTCTCGGTTTTGAATCTAGAGCCTAATTCTCCATTTGTAAAAACTTGTCCTTTAGAAACTCGTTTCCGAACTAGTTGTCACACTAAAATGGTCAAACGTCATTGGATGTCAACGAAACTTAATACTCATGACTAACTAGGCACAAATGACTTGTAGGAAAAGATGGGATTCGAAGCTTATTCCTAATTTTGAATCTATAGCTTAATTTCTGTTTGTGAAAACTTGTCTTTTAGAAACTCTTTTTTCCGAACTGGTTGACATACTAAAATAGTCAAACGGCATCAGATGTCAAAAAAACTTAACAAACATGACTAACTAGGTACAAATGACTTATAGGAAAAGACGAGACTCGAAACCAATACTCGGTTTTGAATTTAGAGCCTAATTCCCGTTTGTGAAAACTTGCCCTTTAACCATAAAATAATTTATTCTTGAGCTTTGGCAATCTAAGAGCATTTGTTTTCACTTGTTACTGAAGGTTTTGTATTATTTTGAGATGTCAATAGCTGTATAGTAGTTCGTGATCAAATGAGACATGCACGTTATGCTCTAGTGTTGTAGTTCTTTGCCTCTTCTGTAGGTCGGAACTTGTTCTAGGTTAATCATATTGTACAGCTTTGATAATTTCATTGAAGGCTTATAGCATACTCAATTTTGACTGGGCCATGAATGCAAAGATAATTTATACTTTATGCCTTTTGAATTCTGCTGAACTTGCTTAGTTATTGGTTATGTATTTCCTTGAAGAAACAATGGAAAAAAACAATAGAATATAAGGGGATAGAAAAGGGACTAGGTGATCTTGATTCTAGCATCCTATTTCTTTTAATGTGTTTAAATTAGATTCTGAATTATTTTTGAATTATTTTTTTTTAATTTTAAATTGGGAACTCCTTAATGGAGAGAAGGAAGGTCTTATCCAGTTGCCATATCCAGTATTCTGTCCTCTGGTTGAAAAATATGCTACAGTATGTATATCTTAAGCATTTTTAATTTAGAGGTTCATTTAGTATAATTTGAAATGGACTCTCTTGATATAATTTGGTTGAGAAATATCTAACTTGGTGCTTGAAATATTACATACAATCTTATTTATTTATTTATTTATTGAAATAAATATCAAATGTTTTATATTTTCTGTATGTTTGAAATTAATTATATTGTAAATGATTTTTTTTCCTTTCTTTTTGCAGATGTAACCTTTTTGAGTAAGTGATGATATTTTTACATATCGATATTGGAGCTTACTATTGATATTAAAACAAGCTATAATATATATGTTTTTTTATTTGTATTGTCGATACTTTGGTTTTGTTTTAGATACAAAAATTTGAGTTCTTGAATTATAAAAAATTATTAGTCTTATTGGAGGATGTTTTATATATTTTTGTAAAGAATGTTTGGTTGATATTGTATTGTTACAAGGTACATATATATTATCATTCGTATGATTTTGTGAATGTGGCTGTGGATGTGGATGCGGGTGGGGATGTATTTTATTTTAGAAAATATTAATAATTTGTACAGTGAATGAATTAATAAAATATATATTTATTTTATAAAAATAATTTTATTGCGATAATAATAAACCGTCGCTAATGTAATCATTATTTCCTTGCATTTTATTAGCGATGGGTTAACCTGTTGCATGTACATATTAGTTCAAATATTTAGGGATGGTTTAATCAGGCACGGAAACGGTTTTGCATATCGATATTGGAGCTCACTATTGATATTAAAACAAGCTATAATATATATGTTTTTTTATTTGTGTTGTCGATACTTTGGTTTTGTTTTGGATACAAAAATTTGAGTTCTTGAATTATAAAAAATTATTAGTCTTATTGGAGGATGTTTTATATATTTTTGTAAAGAATGTTTGGTTGATATTGTATTGTTACAAGGTACATATATATTATCATTCGTATGATTTTGTGAATGTGGCTGTGGATGTGGATGCGGGTGGGGATGTATTTTATTTTAGAAAATATTAATAATTTGTACAGTGAATGAATTAATAAAATATATATTTATTTTATAAAAATAATTTTATTGCGATAATAATAAACCGTCGCTAATGTAATCATTATTTCCTTGTATTTTATTAGCGATGGGTTAACCTGTTGCATATACATATTAGTTCAAATATTTAGGGATGGTTTAAGCAGTCGCGGAAACGGTGTTAATTTAATTCTAATTTTTTGGCGACGTTTTAGACTATCGCTAATGATACTTTTTGCGACGTCAAATAACGTCTCTAAAAAAGTTTTGGGCGACGGCAACCAAAACCGTCGCTAAAAGTGGAGTTTTTTGCCCTTTTTGTGTTAGATTAAACTGTCCCAAAAACTATTGATTTACCATTGCTATAAAAAAGCGACGGTTTGTAACCGTTGCAAATACCTTTTGTCACCCTCCCTTCCACCACCCTCCATTTCTCATCGCTACTCCGTCGTAAAAAGTCTTTTGCGACGGCATGTGAACTTTTTGCGATGTTTTAGACCGTCACAAAAGTTCCGGTTTTTAGTAGTGATAGTTGTAATTGAATCTCCCCACTATATGGAAATGCAAGGGTGGTAGCCCCAAAGCTCAAAGAATGTTGTTGAACATCAAAGTCTCATTTGGGATCTCAAGCAGTTGATTTTTAGTGTTCGAAAGGGCGTTAGAAAGGGTCTTATTATGTCTAGTTTGGTTTATCATTGTTGCAAAGAGTTTTAGTTATGCTTTTTTATTAAGTTTCAAGAGTTAAGAGGTATTTTGCCAATCTTAGAAATTTTTGGACATGGACTGTAGATAGCGGGGTTGGGGATGTAATGTTTTTCCTTCTACTTTGTGGATGATGGAACTTCATGGGATATTTCCCTTCTACTCTGTGCATGATATCAAATATCCATTGAAGTTCCATTATGCACATAATAGAAGGGAAAACATGATAGCCCCCACCTGATGGGCTGGTTGGAAAATATATATAAAGAGAGAGAGAGTTCTGCATGCAAGTATAAATTTTTTTTGATATGTTTGCATCTGCATCTACAAATGCAAAATTTTGAGGTTGTCTCATGACATTTATGTGCACTTGTAATTTTTTTTTGTTTGAAAAGTTATTGTTGTTTTCACCTTTGATTGACCAGGTGTGCTATTTTATTTTTCTGAAGGTGCTGTTTGGTTACGTGGCACAATGACTCCCGGATCTATCCAGCTCAATGGAGAACTATTAATGCAGATGACAATCTGGTGGTGCACAAACCTACTATTCTCCTATTGTAATATAATAATTTTGTAGCCTTCAATTTGTAGAATCGTTTTTTTTTTTTTCATCCATTTGTTGTACTCTGCCCTGTATTAGGGGATTTATTTATTTGTATGAGCAGTGATAGTAGGCAGTAGAACTCAATCCCGTTGTTGGGGGAGCTCCCCTGTGGGAAATTTGTTTTCATCTTTTTTTTGATCCTTGAGTGACATGAAATGGAATACGCTTATCCTTTGTTTAAGGCTGCTGAGCTATGGTTAAATTTGTCTTTCTTCCCAATTCTGTTTCTCTGCTTATTGTCTGTGTATCTTGGTTAGTGTTTAGGGTTAAGGAATGGCAAGAGATAAGATGCTATTGGACTAATGGGAGTGAGCTGAAAATCACTGCTCTCATGATATGTGTCATGTTGATGCCCAAGTTAGGTGCCTGGCAACTAGCTTTTCCCGTGTTCTTTTGAATTCTCTAGTTATGTATCGATAGACATTTCTTTGGAAGGTTTTCAAAATCACAACTTATCTTCTGTCATCTTCTACAAATCCTTGTTGGAGGGAGAGGGAGTGGTGATGGTCACAGATGTGGTTGTCTTGCCAATGGTAGTGGTGTAGAAAAAGACGTGTAGTTTTAGTTGAAATTGTCAACTTCTTGGACTTTATATGAAAGATTTTAGCTTATTGAGTGAGCTCGTTGTGATATATAGAAATGGGTCAGAGGGGCAAAGAATAACCTACGATTAATATTGGTATTTTTAAAATTTTCATTATCGACATCAACGTAAATCTTAATTAACTGCACACCTAACTAATGGAGGGGGATGCATATAATTCTTAAAATTACTGGATATTCTCCTATTATATACATTTAACAATTGAAATCAAGTTATTTGATTGTAAAAGTCCATACTCTAAACATTTCTAAACTACAAATTATCGAAGAATTTTTTTTATATACTCATAAACATAAAATTATGCTATTTGTGTTGGTAGTGAACTCTAACCCTGGTTTTTAGTTTTTAAAAATATTTTTATAAGTTTTCAATTTGTATTTTTATATTTTTAATAATTTTTTAATTAATTTTTAAAAATTTATAGATTTTAAACTTAATATACTTGAAAAGTAAATTTGTACAAAAATCTTTAAAAAATTCATTGAATACAACAAAATATGAAAATGTACTGAATTTATATATATATATATATATTTTATATTTTTTTGTATTTGGTGAATATTTTTAAGTTTTTTTTTCCCCCCACAAATATTAATACTTTTTAAGTGTATTTAGATTATGTGTATTTAAAAAATAAAAAAATTGCATAAATTATTAAAAATTCACTAAAAACAAAAAATATGAAAAATAATAATAATTATTATTTTTTAAAAATAGACTCAATTTCTAGAATCAAACATAATAATAAGATTTTAAGGAAGTTATTAGAGATACTTGAAGTTTATAGTTAGCCTGATAACTCAATTTTTTGGGGGTGATGAGTTAGTGGTCTACCACTATTTTGAAATTGGACTGAGAATTATCTAATTAATTTTACCGTTATGCTAATAGGTCTTCGAGCTGTTGTATGACTAGGTTTAAGGCTTCTTGTTTTACAGCTATCTGTTTATTTATTTGAGAAATTTTTAAACTATAATTTTCGAGAGATTTGCCGGAAGCTAATGATAATAGAAATTGATATCTTAATTTTTTATCTTCTATTTCTTGTATAAGCTCAATATTGGTGATGATTTTAATTCTAAGTTTTTCTTCTAAAGGCATACAATTTTGATTTTTTTTTTAATTCTTTTATGAACAATATTTCCTCAATATTTCTACTTGGGTTGCTCTCCTTATATTCTAAAATTATTTTCTCTGACAAAACTATTTTTAGGTAATGTTTGTTTTCATTACATGTACTCCCACCTTGAAGTTATGCTTCGTTCAACATAGTATATTTTTATTTTCTAATTTTTACCTTTCCCCTTCTGCTTATAATTTGCCTTCCAACGCCTAACCACGGCTCACACGGGCTCTTCAGCTAAGGTCACTCAGTAATAAATTAGAAAACAACAGATACTACGAAGGTTCAAAGCATGTAATATTAATGAGCAAACAAGCATTCCATAAACTTAGTTTTTCCAAAAAGTAAATAAATTTTTAGAATAGAAGAGTTACCCTTTTGAAATATTTAAAGAAAAAGAGAATCTACTCACACTTCATATTAATAAGGAATATACTTACAAAGATTATATTACAGACTCTGAAATTCTGAAAGACTTAGTACACTTAGAGGTTTTTTAGAGGGGTTGGAGATTTTTACAAAGCAGAGTGAAGGGTTCATTCTTCTAAACAGGGCTTCTCTTCATCTTCATAGAGATAGGTCCATTGGTAAGCTATGCCGGGGCATTCAACTCTTGCTATGGAGAGGTCCTGAAGAAACTGTTGTATGGTGACTAGCTCACTATTTTTGCTTTCTTCAGTTAAGGTGTATATATGGGGTTTGAGGTCCTCTATTTCTTGGCTTTTCTCGCAAAAAGATCGAATGATAGAATGCCTGAAGAAATACATTCTAGCACTCAATTGTTCAAATTCCTCACTGGTGAGTTGTCTGGTTTCTTGTTCAAGAAATGGAGCGGGTGCTTTTTCTGGAGCTAATTTTTTAAGCTGGTTGGTTAGGGTTCGAACGGTTGCTCTCAATTGTTTTTCTTCGTCTCAAAGCTGGTCTAGCTCTTCACTGACCCTTTTTCCTTTATCCATAATTTTCTTGAAATTTCTGGTAAGGCCTTCACAATGCCTGCACATTTGAAGAGGATTTTGAGAATCTATCTGAGGGTTAGGACTACTACTTCCAGTTATCTGGTTAACTGGAACTCCACTAGTAGCAAGAATGGTTGACCGCATCTTGCTTAATGTGTCCAGGTAATCTTTAGCTATCTGGCTGATAAAGTAACTGGTTCCTATTTGTTTTCGGGCATAGGTACTGGCTGACTCAAAATCATAAAATCCTTTATATTGTGGTGTGGGAAAATTTTTAACTAAGGGTTCAACTTCTGTCTAGTCATAGTAAATACCAGGCTTGGTTCCTTTAGCTACTACATAGAAAGAAAAACTTTTAGACAAAGATTTATTTTGGATTTTAGAAAAATATATACTAAGAGAGTTTAGGGCTGACAGTCGTTTAGCTGGGTGGTTATGATTGTTCCAAAGGTTATCTAGGAGACATTGTTGAACTGGGTCTAACTCAATTCCTGTTAAAGATTTGAACTTGTTTCTGCCTTCATGAATGGGAAGAGAAAATCCCCCAAAGTTTATGGTTTTGCTGTTCTCCATTATCTGCACAAAAATTAAACTGATTATTTTCTTTTTCTAAATAAATTTTCCTACTTAACCAATCTGTTAACCTATTATCACTCCCCTTTAATATGTTCAAACTCTACTTTATATCCTTGTCCTACTATACAGTCTAAAAATTTTGCCCATCTTCTAGTACTTAATTTTCACTCGTTAAGTTTATTATGAAATCTAACTATGGCTTCACAGTCTGTCCTAATTGTAAAAGGTTTGTGCAAAAATAATCTAAATTTTTTTTATTGCATATACTACTCCTAATATTTCAAAATCTAGGCCAGTCATGGTTGTGTCTTTTTCTTTAAATTTTTCAGAACTATATCTACAAATGCGTTCTTTATTTTTTCTATCATACTTATTAGGTTTAGCTAATAATATTGTTCCCCATCCTGATAGACGTGCGTCTGTTTCTACGATTACATATTCTGATTCTAAGGGAAGTTGTAGGTCTGGTAAATTTCTGCAAATGTCTTTAATTTTTCTAACTAAAGCTACATCTTGTTGATTGAAATATTTTTATCCTGTGGGTGTGGTCTTACTATATAGGGGTCCTATTATTTTACTAAGGTTAGGAATGTACATTCGTGTATAATTTAAAATTCCTAGAAATAATTGAAGTTGTTTTGTATCTTCCAATTTGTCTGGATAATCTAAAATTTTCTTAACTATGTGAGGTTGTAACCTAATTTTTCCATCTCCTAACTCCATTCCTAAAAATTCTATATGAGGTTTATTTAATACCATCTTTTTCTTGCTAATTATTATTCCATTATTTATGAATTCTTCTAATGTTATATATAAATGATCTATACGACTATTTTTATCTGGACTGAATACTAATATGTCATCTATGTATACCAGTATAAAATTATATTTATTAAATATGCTATCCATCTTACACTGAAATATGGAAGGTGCATTTTTTAGTCCAAAAGGCATAACTAGCCATTCGTAATGTCCTTGTGAGCAACAAAAGGCTGTCCAAGGTACGCTTTCCTTTTCCATTTTTATCTGCCAAAATCCCGACTTGCAGTCAAATTTACTAAATATTTTTGCTGTCTGTATTCTGTTTATGAGCTGATCTTTATCTGGTATATTATATTTATCGTCTTCTGTATTATCATTTAATCTTTTATAATTTATAACCATTCTGGCTTTTCCTCTTTTTATCTCTGCATGATTTCTAACCATAAATGCGGCGCTCCTATGCGGGCTATTACTAGATCTAATTACTCCTAAATCTAGTAATTCCTTAATCTGTGTTCTAAATTCTTCTATGTCTGTCGGTGTATGATCTATTTGTGCTGATGTAATCCTATAATCTTTATTTTTTATATCTAAACTAGCTAAAACTTTATTTCTTTCTCAATATTTCATGGGCTGTTCTCTTAAAATCTCTGTTGTTTCAGCTAATCTTATTATTTTATCTAAATCATTTTTTGTTCTTCTGTATACTGGTTTTTTCTTTAATTTCCCTATTTTTGCAAAAATTAATTCTAAGTTAATTGTTGCTTGAAAATCTTCTAGGTTCCAATAGTCTCTAAATTCTTCTAAATCTTCTAATTCATAATTTTCTATGTCTAAATTGTTTAAAGAAGTATTTGCTATCTCATCAGGTATATACTTTTGGGCTAACACAGGAAAAATGTTTCTACTAGGAAATAAAAAACTAGCGGGAACTGAATCTACTCCTATGGTACCACCATGCTTTGCACGCAACTCTGATGAATGGGCTATAGTGCTAAGGGCATATGCTATAGGTGTATGTACAGTGCGTTTCAAGAAACTAATGTTGTTTTGGTTGATAAACATGTCTCCCTGTAGGCTAAGTATGAAGTTAAGTCCTAAGATGAAAGGATGATTTTGTCGAGTATTTCCAATTCAAACTTGAGGTAATGAGAACCATTCTATATGTTGATCTTGAGAACCTAGATGATGAAAACTAATCTGTGCTCCATTGATGCAATGTGTATATGTCTGTTTAGTGCCATCGGCTATACTAACTAAAGCTAAGGTTGTTAAAGCTGTGCTTCATCCTGGTGGAATGATGTGTTGCTCAATGTAGGATTTACTGGCTCCTGTATCTATCATTGCATCTATACTAAGGGTTTTTTCTATAAATTTAATTACACAAGAGATCTCAACTAAATTTGTCTTGGGTATAACAGGATAATTAAATGGTAAGTATGCATTATCTGGTTGTGCTTGAGAGTATTGACTAAAGGGTTGAGAATCAACTAGGTTGACTAATTCTATAGAATTCATATGTTCTTCAATCAGTTTACCTTTTAAAGGGTGTTTATTGTGAAATTGTTCTAGTTGCTGTTTAAGCTATCTATTTTCTAGTTCTAAACATTCTATGTCAAAACTAGTCTTAGTTTCTATCTCTCGTATTTGAAGTTTAAGTTCTCTTACTTGTACTTCTAGTTCTCTAATTGTTAGATGTAATTTCTACTTTCTATGCTATGATCTTCTAGTATCTCGTTGTTATTACCTAATGTTATCTTGTGTGTCATGTTTAATTTTTCTAGACAAACTACACAATAGGTTATACTGCATAATAAACACTAAGCTCGGTTATACTGCACTGGAAACCAATTACAATAACTGTATCTAGTGGTATTAAATCCTAGTCCTATTTGAAAATTATGTTGGCATTCAGTATCGGCATTACATTCCATCATAAAGAAAGTATCATGAGAAGGAGTCATTCCTATTTCTTGGTTGAGTTGTCCTAAAAGATTATCTACATCTGTATCACTTTCTGAATCACTTTCTAAACTTATGGCTTCTATTTGATATTCATAATCGCTGACTATGCTATAGACTTCTGAATCATCGCTATTTATGCTAACTATATCTTCTTCTAAGTCTTCTATAATATGTAATCTTTCTATTTGTTTATTAGTATTAGGCCTTTGTCTTTTTGGGCAGTTTTTTGCAAAATGATTGGGTTCTCCACATATAAAACAATTGCATTTTTTACTGTTGGGTTTTCTAACATATCTTTGTTTTCTTTTATCTCTTTCTATACTATGATCTTCTAGTATCTCGTTGTTATTACCTAATGTTATCTTGTGTGTCATGTTTAATTTTTCTAGACAAACTACACAATAGGTTATACTGCATAATAAACACTAAGCTCTCTTATTCGTGGCTGGAAACCAATTACAATAACTGTATCTAGTGGTATTAAATCCTAGTCCTATTTGAAAATTATGTTGGCATTCAGTATCGGCATTACATTCCATCATAAAGAAAGTATCATGAGAAGGAGTCATTCCTATTTCTTGGTTGAGTTGTCCTAAAAGATTATCTACATCTGTATCACTTTCTGAATCACTTTCTAAACTTATGGCTTCTATTTGATATTCATAATCGCTGACTATGCTATAGACTTCTGAATCATCGCTATTTATGCTAACTATATCTTCTTCTAAGTCTTCTATAATATGTAATCTTTCTATTTGTTTATTAGTATTAGGCCTTTGTCTTTTTGGGCAGTTTTTTGCAAAATGATTGGGTTCTCCACATATAAAACAATTGCATTTTTTACTGTTGGGTTTTCTAACATATCTTTGTTTTCTTTTATCTCTTTTTTCTTTGGGTAGTTGCTTATATTTTATTCTATTAAAAGTTCTACTCTTTCTAATGAATTTCTGTTTTTCCATGGTTTTCTATATTTTTTTCTTCCAATATTTTTCTTTTCTATATTTTGCATATTTTTTGTATTTTTTCCTATTATATTTATCTTCATATTGCTGAGGAGTATATATTATATTGCTACAAAAATCATAATTTTGTTTTTTCAAATATTTATGTATTTTAACCTCTATACATTTTTCTCTGAACTTGAAAAACGTATAAACTATTCTAGGTCCTATTCCTAAAGTTTCTCTTATTTTTACTTCTCCTGAGGCTATTTTAGCTGGTAAACTTGCATAATAAATTGACCATTTATTTTATATCTCTCTTCCTAGCTCTCTGGGTAGCTTTCTAAAATATTTATTTCCGATTTCTTCATCAAAACTTTTTTCAGTTCTAGCTGCTATGGCTAAGTATTTTTTACTAAATGGTACAATATATTTCCAACTTCCTAACGTTATCTGATCTAACTCGATTATTGATATGCTTTGAGCGGAATCATTTCTTCTAGAAGGGTCATATCCTATAAGTATTTCTTTTATAAAACTAGTAAAATTTCATGGGTTATCTCCTAATTCTTTAAGCTGTTTAATTGTTTCTTCATATTTTTCTTTAAAAGTTAGATAAATATTATAAGCTGAATCTCCTAAAAGTGTTTCCATATATTCCCACATATCCGTTGATTCAAAGGGATTACTCGTCCATGCCTTTACCGTATCTTTTTCCCATTTTTCTATCACTTCTTGCCATATCTGAGGGTCGAATCTGGCTAAATTTAAAAGGGTTCCTTGATTATTGACTGGTTGTAATTGTATACTCATATCTGGTTGTCTACGCTTTCCATGAAATCTATAACTTTTATTTGGATCTGCTTTACTGCGTCCTGAACTAGCTAATGGTCTTCTTCCTCCTACTGCATAATGCATTGGTTCTACGAGATCTTCTATAGTTGGTTGTGTGTTACTAGTTCCTGTGCTTTCTGTATTTATGTAAAAAGTATCTTCTAAATTAGATTATTTTGGCATTCTAAATATTTTGCTAGGATGTATTTTATCTTCTATGATATCATCTACATATTATGTATGGAATTCTTGGTCTAAAAATGACACTACTTCGTCTTGGGTATCTCCTCTGGCTAAATATTCATAATATCTTGTATCTAATATTTTATTCATATCAGTTAGGGTGAAATTTTCTAAATCTATCTCATCAATATTATATATCTTATTTTGCGATATTATTTTTTCTTCTGTCATTACATAAAGTTGATTTATGTCACTACGGTTATCTTGATTTTCTTCCCTATCTATACTATTAAATTCATCATCTTCTGATTTTTCTAGTGCTACATATGTATATTAAGTGAATCTTACTGCATAATTTCTATCTGCTCTTTGATATAATAAGTTATCTTGAGGGGCTAACCTTTTTTGTCCTAGAAAATCTCCTAAATTCCAATCTAGTTCTGCATTATCTTCGGAATTAAATTTTTTAGCTGGTAGTGCCTTTATTCCTTTTGCTCCCAATAACTTAACTATCTGATCATTTGTAAGTCTATAATGAGTATTACTTTCTGAGACTGCTAAGCCTAAAAATCCTGTGTAGACTAATAAATTATTTTCTCTCCTTTTCAATTTGTATCCCCTACTTTCTATTCCTATTTTTATCTTTTTATGAAAGGTCGATGTTGGTAATAGGAAATTTGGTGTAAAATAAACTATTCATCCTTTTGAATTCATATCTAATTCATAGCTGCCTAAAATACTTTGTCCTACATCATCAAACCTATCATCATAAAGACATTCAAAAACTTTAGTTACTAAATTTTCTCTGGTTAAAGCCTTACCTCATCCTACAATTAATCCTAAGTGGGTCATTTTAAGGTGTTCATTTACTGCATATTTATAGCTTTCTCTGTCTATTAAATTTAGCTCTATTTTTTCGTCTTCATGAGTTACATTAATCATCTGTTCGCCATAGTGTTTAAATAGATATTGTTTTTTTATGAACCTTACCTAGCTTATATACATATTTAGCTGGAATTAATTCTAATTTTTTTTTCTTAAATTTTTCTATTTGTTGTTCTACGTCTATAAATTCTTCCATTTTAATATCTTCATCTTCATTACGTTTTTTGCTACTACTACCTTTTACTAGATGTTTAAACATTTTTATTTTCTGTAAGTTCTAAAATGGGTTTCTTCGGTAATTTAAGCTTTTCGAAATATCTTGCTATAGCTTCTTCGTTTATCTGAGATTGGGGTTTGTTTACCGATCCTTCTATTTCTTTTTCTTTTTGAAGTATTATTCTTTTTAAAGAAGCTAAACGATTTTCTAAACTGTGTAATTGTTTTGATGGTTCTTCAAATTTTTCACACAATCTGATTAGAAATAAAATTTATATATTATTTTGTCTTACTGATATTTTATCTGACTGATTTATTCTTTGATAGTTACTGATTCCTTCTAGGTTATTATGAAAATCTTCTGCTTGTTTTAAAATAATCTGGTAGTCCCTATTTGCTTTTTTTATCACTACGAAGATCTTATTAGTTGTTCTAAAATTTCTAATTTCTGTTTTAAATTATCTTGAATTTGGTGAATTTGTTCTGTTTGTTTAGCTATTTGATTTATCTGGCTATGAATTTTTTTAATTAATTGTTTAAATTCTAACTCTATTTGTTTTGAGCTGCTAGCATTTATAACTGAGATTAGAGTTTATATTTCTAGCTTAGTAGGAAATTTTTCTAAATTTATATTTGTTTGTTTTTTGTAAAATTGAACTGCACTAGTTTTGGATATAATCTAATTTTTTATCTTGATCTTTAATTATACTGCGAGTATTACGAAGATAGTTTATAGATGAAGTCAAAAGACTACTAATTTTATCTACGTCCTTTTTAATATTTTCTGCAAAATTAATCTGATAATCTACAAAACTATTTAACTGAGGATTATGTTCACTATGAAGCTAATGTGTAAAAGTACTTTCAAAATTACAACGAAATTTATTTTTACTTATGTTAAGATGATGGTTATGATTGCTAAGTTCTAAATCTAAATATTCTACTCTTTTCATATACAAAATTAACTCCTATTTTAAAATTATTAAAAGCTACTATAACATGAAATTTATAACTAAATTGTCCGAAAATAAAAACTACTCTATCACCATAGGCAAAATGCATAAACTAATTTAAACTGTCCTAAAACTGAACAATATAATTGTATGGAGAGAGGATAAGGAGAAATTCTGTATTATTGATCATAATCTTATGATACAAGAGAGAGCCATAGAGTAGGTAAAGAAAAAGAAAGTTCTAAACAGGAAAGCAATAGAATAGTAATCTTAGGCCATGTTTGTTTGGGTGGACATGAGCTTGGGATTAGACTAATAGTCCAATAAAATTATTAATCCGATATTTGGTTAAACAATTGAAGTACGGATTAATTATTTTAAACTTGACTATTAGTTAAGATAGGATACATAATCCAACGGATTTGCAGTCCTAGGACTATTAGTCATGGGAATGCTAATCCAGTCCGCCCAAACAAACATGGCCTTAGGGTGTGTTTGTTTGGACGGACTGGATAAGGGGGGATTGCAATTCATCGGGCTGTTAGTCTCGGGATACATTGCCCCCAGACTATTTGGTTGGATTGGATTTGTATCCTATGTTTGTTTAGTCATGGGATTAGATGTCTGGATTGAACTATTTTTAGTGAATCCAATGTTTGGTTAGACGGACTGGATAATGATAAATGTTCAAAGACTATTTTACCCTTGTAATTTATAATTTTTATTTAATATATAATTTTAAATTTGTAATCTATAATTTATAATTTAACAACACTAAAAAAAATTTATTTAATATGTAAATTTAATTTTTTAACAACACTAAAAAATTTAATTTATAAGGTCATAATTTTTAATTTATTATTTTTAATTAAATTAAATTTATAATTTATAATTTAAATTTTTTATTTAATATATAATTTTAAATCAACAACACTAAAAAAATAATTTATAAATGTTTAAAAGACTATTTTACCCTTTTCTAATTGTTTGCCAAGTAATAGCATGAGGGTAAAATAGATATTTCAGAGCCTAATTCTATGGAATATCAATCTACCCTCTCATGAGATAAGATAGTCCCACAAATATGAGACTAATAGTTCGAGAAGACTATTAATCCAGAGTAAAAAAAATTGAAACAAACAATGGACTATTAATTTGGTAAAACTAATAATCCAATCTTACACTCTAATCTTTCAAAACAAACACACCCCAGGGCTAGCCGAGTACCAAATGAGACCTTAAGATATGTTTGGGCATGTTCGATCCGACCCGATCCGAACTTGTGGGTTCCACAAACAAAACTGATGAATCCAAAACCAAGTATTACATCATTACAATCCCCCGTTCAATCGGAGCCACAAGCAACTACCTTCCGTGGCAACCTCAGATCCTCTTACCACTCTCTTCAACTCTGTATATGGACTCTCTCTCTCTCTCTCGCCTTCCTGGTCAGCCTTGCACACACACGAAACAAAGCGTAACACGCCACATTTCAACACCCATTTATTAGTACCTACTTCCTCCTCCTTCAACCCAACAACAATAAAACAGAGCAACACAACAATGGCGAAATTCACATTCACAGCAGACCATAACTTGTTCTGTCTTTCACACCAAACCCCATCATCGTCATCATCATCTCACACCTCTATCTTTAACCCTTCTTCTCTCAAACGCCATCACTTGCGTGTTGTGTTCCCCTCAAAACCCATCTCCAAATTCGCAGTTTCTTGCAGTATCAAAGAGAAGGAAAATGTTAAAGACAGCAAGGAAGAATCCACTGGACTAGTACTGAAGAAGGGGCTTCAAGTCGATGATGAATTGGAATTGGAATTGGAGCAGACTTCTGTGGGTCGATTGGGGGATGAAAGTAGCTCTCACAAATTGGGTTTTGATTGGACTTGGCCGCCATGGAAGAACGTTCCTCTAAGATATAAAATCATTGGCACAACCTCGCTGGCCTTCGTTATTTGTAACATGGATAAGGTATAGTCTATTTTTGTGCATTTCTTCATACAGTTTGTTGTCTTTGGGAAATTGGGTTTTATTAATAGTTCTATTTTTTGATTGGATTGTTAGATTGTAAGGTCATCTCCAATCCTTTTACTTTAATTGAGTACAAGTTTGAGTGTAAAAAAAACTTCATTTGATATCAAGCACTCTAATGGATAAAACTCAAATTCGAGTAAAGTTGTCAAAAGTGTTTAGTTTGAGTGGAAGGTTGGACTTAAGGAGATTAGTGGAAAGTTTGGGTGAAAATGATCCATAGCTTCTGTTTCCACTCACAGCTTTCTCTCAATTCATACACCAGTTTTCATTCGGAAGTTAATTTCCGAACAAAGTTTCATGGTTCAGAAATCAACTTCCAAATGTAAACCAATGGTTCAGAAATTAACTTTGGAATCATAAGGTTTTGTTTGGAAGTTGATATCAGAACCAAAAAAATGTGAACTGAGGAAATTTGTTGTGTGAAAATGAAGGCTCCCACAATGCCCAAGTGTCAAGTTTGGATTGGATAGAAATTTGAGAAAAGGAAATGGATTCCCTTGATTTGAGTAAAAGTTTTGAGTGAAACTCAATTTGGTATAGGTTTGAGTGAAGGAGGGGATTTTAATGTCTTTTTACTCAAATTTAATTTTGAATCTAGATTTCAGTAAGGGTTGGAGATGCCCTAAGTGCATTTTGGGAAAAGTGAAGAAGAGTTGTGTAATGATAACATTGATTATTGAATAATTTGTGTTGTGATTGGTTTAAATTTGTTGAGAGACATGATAGCAAAAATTTATGGCAAAAATATATGTAAAGGATTGCTTGTTGGGTTATTTATTTATGTATTTTCAATTTCAGATTGAGTTAATTTGTTTGTATCAATGTCTGATGGGTAGGTGAACTTGAGTATTGCAATAATTCCAATGTCACACCAGTTTGGATGGAGTTCATCTGTTGCTGGATTGGTGCAATCGTCTTTCTTTTGGGGTTACGCATTAAGTCAGTTGCCTGGGGGATGGCTTGCAAAGACATTTGGTGGGAGGTTAGTTATTCAAGTTCCAAGTTATTTGTAATTTGATTACATGTATTGGATGTCTAGCTTGACTACTATGAATTTTGCTTGCCAGCTGTTGTTGAGGACCTTTCTCGGATTATCAGATATTATCTGTTGAAAATACTGATACACACACGTTATGAGTTCTTTCCATTATAGAAATTTAATGCACTCAATGAAGCTGAGTTATTGCCACTATACGTGTAGTGAACTCAAAGAAGCTCATGCATTCTATGCAATGTATTACTTAACATAGGTACACATATTATCAAAGCAAAGTGAGAGAAAACAATAGTTTGTGTAGGAGTGAAAATGGCAAAACTATGTCACTACATCCTGTTAAAAATTGTGTGTGTGTGTGAGAGAGAGAGAGAGAGAGAGAGAGAGAGAAATTTCATGATGGGTGAAACTTTCCTTTTCTTTTTTTTTTTTTTGGTTCTCATACTGGCTGCATAGGGGTAATGCTACTTATCAACAACAATCAAATACTAATCCAGAAGTTTACTTACTGTCAGTTGATGGATTCAAAGGCTACAGAAATTTAATTTAGATTTTCCCAGTTATGCTTAAATTGATTAGCTAAAAAGGCTAGTATTCACTTCAATGGACAAGCATCAGTGACAATCTGCAATTTTTTACGTGGTTCAATGTAACATAAAAACATTTATCAGAAGCGGCCAAGAAAAACAAAAAAAAAAAACCTGAGAACTCTCTTCATGTTCAATCTTTTTCATCCATCCATCAAATTCCACTCTTGCTTAATTTCTTTTGTCACCAAATAGTTGCCTAGGTTATGCTAGTAGAGACAAATGTTGCATACTCATCATCACTCATAGATATTGTGCTTATTGAGCTTTCTTTTTGCCTGAACTCTCATTTTTGTCACTTTTTTTTTTCCACCTCAACTATCCAATGTTAAGGTTTTTGTTCAGATTGCACAAGTGGTTGGTCCACAGGAATCAGATCCTCTTATAGTCAATTCCCACATCTCGATTCTGATAAATCACAAGGATTTCCCACATATATTTATATGGGATTAAGCAGACAATCACACAACTTAAGTAACTCAAGTTTGTTGGGGAGTTATTTCCTGAACCTAATTTTGTAAAGAGTCAGAAATGACTGCAACAACAGTACATGCGCAGACATACTTGAAGCATTCTGTCTTTGTTTTTTTGGGTTAATTTTGGTAGTGTGATCTAGATATTAGATTAACTAGTTTTCTTCTTGTTGCAGAAAAGTTCTTGAGATTGGAGTCTTGATCTGGTCACTAGCTACAGCACTTGTTCCTGTTCTTGCTGGATTTATGCCTGGACTAGTTTTGTCAAGGATATTGGTAAGTTGGAATTTAAGTCCTTTTCATCAACTTACGCTATTCTGGTCCGACATCCCTAGTACCCTACGCATTTTTCATAGATTGAATTTTTTTAAACTGCCACTGATATCATCCTTGCACAGACGTGTAACTGATTTCATTGACTGGTTCAGTTTTGTTTCATCCATGCTCACATTACCTCATGTATGACTACTTGGTAAATGTTAATTTTTTTAGATATGAATGATGCCGCATTCAAATTTTTTATGTTCTATAGTTCAGCCTAACATTTGGACCCTAACCATCTTATTCATTATTTCTCTTTTGTACAAACATAGGTTGGAATAGGAGAAGGTGTTTCCCCATCAGCTGCAACCGATCTGATTGCCAGGCATGTTTGACATTGAAAAGTAATTTAGAGGCATGTTTTTCAATGCACTGTGTCAACTGATATTTGGATATACTTTTCTCTAATGTGGTTCATGTATTAGATCATTGGTTGGCATTTGTGTTTTTCAGGTGTTCTAATCTTGTCATTTGTGAAATTTTCCTTGAAATTATTTTGGAGTTGAGATTACTTTTTTTCGATTGGCTACTGTAACATTTGTGTGTGCCAAACATGTATACATGTTTCCTATTATAAAAAAAGATAATAATAATAAATATATAAAAACGGAAAACGTTACCAAAAGCAAGTATTCTTCATTATTTCTTGGAAGCATTCTAGGAATTTTTCAAGACCATTTCCATGAATTTTGCAGAGGTTCATGCTTTGATTGCAGTGTCTTTATTGGAACTTGGAAGGATCTTTTACTATTACTGCTGCTATATGCTCTCTTGATCATACTCGTGATAGACATTTTTTGTTTCTGGTCTTCTGAAATGCTAAACCCCTTTTTTTTTAATCTCTGTTTTACTTCATTAATTTGTTTTGCGTTCTGTTGACATTTTTGGTATTATCTACCCTGTATGCAGGACAATACCATTGGAAGAGCGCTCACGAGCAGTATCATTTGTCTTTGGTGGTTTAAGTGTTGGAAGTGTCGCAGGGTATGTTTCCATCAGAATGTAGCAAGCATTCTGCCTAATAACTTCTCTTTTGGCATTGTAGTTATTACTGTATAGTGCATACTTCAGCAGATTTATGTTCAATAAAAAATTCCAGGCATGGAAATCTAATTACAAGGAGTCTCCCCATTCTTATTGTTAGATGCATAATATTTGATTAGGAATAGAGATAACTTTTTTCTTCTTTACACTTACAGTGTTATACCAAGCAGCAATTGTTAGAAGGCTCAAGTATGGGAAGGATGTAATGAGATGGAAAAATAGTAGAGGGAGATTCTCTGTTAGATCCTTTTATTCTTGCTAGACTGGAAATGGTCAAAATTTATTTTTGTGGATGAGAATTTGGAAAACAGGGGTTCCCACAACCGTGTTTTTTTTTTTTTTTTTTTTTTTTGGGATAGCAGCATTAAACTCTATGCTCCCTAATTGGTGTTTTATGTGTTGGAAGGTGGAGGAGTCAGTGGATCATTGATTATCCCACTCTACTGTGGCAGGAGATTTATGGAGTTTTCATTTTTCTATTTTTGGGGTTCAGTGGGTTGTCTTATTCTGAATTTCAATTTAGTGTTGGGTAGGAGTTTGCTACTGGAAGAAGGTGGCGAAGACCTAGATAATTTCATCTTTATGCTTGTGGTAGGGCATCTGGGGGGAGCAAAATCGGCACACTTTCAAGGGTGTAGATATGATTATATACAATTTAAAACCGTCATTATTTCATACTTTTCACTTTTGGTTGAAAGAAAACATTTGTGAATCCTCTTTCTCTCTTTTAAATTTTGTAGAGGAGCTCAATTTGTTGATAATCTTTTGTTTTGACCCCTTTGGCGCCATTGTTGGATTTTATCTACTACCCAAAAAAAAAAAAAAATTAAGAATACTTTTGTTCTATGTTACATGGACTTGGATACGGTACGAGTTTCAGTTGTGGGTGTGTCGTATTGTCAAACCTCCCTAAACACTAAATATAGGATTACAAGGATATGTACCCAAAAGTTGGGTATGGGTACGCGGACACGTCTTGAACATGTAAATATGTTGTATAGGGTTTAATAGTATCGCATAAGATGATGTTATTACTTAGGAATGTACTTGAAATTAAATGGGATTTAAGAAAAAATGAGATTTCTATCTCCCATTCATGTGAGAGGTTAGAAACTTTTATTCTTTATTAAATGTGAGCTGCTTCTTCTTGAAAAACCGTGAGAAAGATCCAAGCATGTAATTTGGGTTAGGGATTGGACAGACATCTCACACTCTTACATTTATCATAGCCTATGAAGCACGGATACTCCGAAGTACGTATCAGATATAGCAAAGAAGTATCCTATTTATTTTTTTTTTTTTGAATTTCGGATACGTTTGGGATACGCGAGGATACTTTAGGGGATCCTTTCGGGATATGGCGGGGCAAAAAAAATAATTTTAAAAACTTATAATGGGGGTTAAACTGTAAAATAACAAAAGTAACATAAAATAAAACAAAAAAATCAACGAACAAAGCCCTAGGTTCGCGAACAGCAGCAGCAAAGGAGGAGGAGTCGTCGTCTCTATCAACCAACCAAGCCCTAGGTTCGCGAACAGCAGCAAGGAGGAGTCGTCGTCGTCGTCGTCATCGATCAGGGTTGTCCCTCTCTCTCTCTCTGTGGACAGATCTCGCTTAATCTCACTCACTCTCGCTCTCTCTCTCTCTCTCTCGCTTTCGCTCTCAATCGATCTCTCCCTGTCCTTCTATCGTCTCGCTCTCCCTTTTGATCTCTTGTTTTTATAGTACACAATTTTTTTTTTCTTTTTCTTTTAAATATACTCTTTAAGATCTATAAAGTGAAATCAATATTAAATTTGAGATTATAGGGGAAATTTTTTCTCAATTTCTCAAGCAAAATTTACAGATTCTGAAAACTATGAAATTTCATGGTTTTCACATTGGCTCCATTTGAAATCATTTATATGTTAGCTTTTGTACTTATAAAATTTTAGATTATTAGTTTAAAAGAATTAAAATAAGTTGTAAATGTGTTTGGTTATGAAAAAAGTTGAACCTATATGGCTAAATAAATTGTCACATTTTTTATTTTTTTTGCAAAAAATATAAAAAATGTCCTCAAAAGTTATAATTAAAACAAATATATGTCACTTTATTTCTTCATACATATTTAAGGATTTCAATTATGCTAAAAAAACCCCACATAATATAGTTCAAAAAAATACATCGTCTTTTTTGGGCCAAATTACCTGAAAAATCAAATAAATTATAATTTACAATTGCAACTAAACACCATAAATTAATTTCTTATAAGCAAATAAATAAACTTATTAATAAATAAATGAACTTTGTAAATTCCCTCCCCCCTGGGTGATGCTATATTGTTGGAATTGATGAAATTTAATTGAATTGCTGAATTTTTTTTGATGTTAATGCCAAAAGATAACTACATTAATGTTTTGCTTTAAGTTTTATTTTTATGCATGCTACATTACTAAAAATTGTAAAAATAATATTTTTTACGAACGTATCTCCGCCGTACCCGTATTCTAATTTTTCAAATTTTGTCGTATCGCCGTATCTGTTTCTGTATCCGTATCGTATCGTACCCGTATCTCGTATCTGTATCCGTATCCGTGCTTCCTAGATCATAGCCAGTAGATACGGGTACAGGAGGGTAAATAGAAGTGTCCATGTAACACTGATATTAATTTTTACTCTCGTTACTTGAGGTAAGATTGCTTTGAATGTAAGGCCTAGTTGTTCTGTTATGCATCTCTTTAGTATAAAATGATCTTCCACTGCTGTTTTGTACCACCGGTTGAATTTTCATCTTTTCAAATTCATTTGACTTGTATACAAAACAACATTGAATTCTGGAAAATTATTTGTGGAATTAGTGCTTCCTTTTGGTCCTTTTAGTAGTCATGGATGGGATGTTTTGATTCTGAAAAACTCATGCAAGCAATTTGTTATGTTATCTTTAATGTTTTCATTCATGACTATTTCAAGCTTGAACTATGTGTGGTGGAGATGAGAATTGGTGCAAAAGGTCGTAAAAGGTTATAGCTTCAAGTAAATTGTCATTATTGGTTGCTCTCTTTTGTTCTTGAAGTTTTTCTCAGAAGATGATTACTGCAATGCCAAATTTCTCATTATTAGTGATGTAATCCATGAATCAATATCTCCTGTTGTATGAGTCTTTTGGGTCTCAGTATAAGCGCTGTCGGCCAAGTTTAGTGCATAAATTTATTTGTGGTGCTCGCTGTTTATTTGTTAGCCACTTAATCAATAATACATAAATTCTTACAGATTACTGCAATGCCAAATTTCTCATTATTAGTGATGTAATCCATGAATCAATATCTCCTGTTGTATGAGTCTTTTGGGTCTCAGTATAAGCGCTGTCGGCCAAGTTTAGTGCATAAATTTATTTGTGGTGCTCGCTGTTTATTTGTTAGCCACTTCTGACTTGGAGAAATTTGCAGGTTTCTTTTGGCTCCTCCCCTGATCCAAAATTTTGGTTGGGGATCTGTATTCTACCTATTTGGCCTTTTGGGGATAGCCTGGTGAGTAGTTGTTATTAGAACTGTTTATTGTATCACATCCTTCCTTCTCTTCAAACTAAGATAATTATTTTCCATGAGTAGCACCCTTTGTACTGATAGATAATTGCCCCTTCTTCCTTTTGTTTGGACGACTTGTTCTAAAAGATGCTAAGAATTTGTAGTTAGATTTTTCACTAAAGCAATCAGTTTAGAAGTGAAGGAACTTTTTTAATTTGTGTGATACATCTAGCATTTTTTTTTTTTTTTTTTTTTGAGCTAAATGGAAGAAAATATTTTCTTGGTTTCACAGCTACCAATCTTTTTCAATTCTCTCTTTTAAAGAAATTCTTCAGTCAATTTGAAACCAAGAAGGATTTTGATTTGCCAATATGAGCGTCTGACCAATTTATGACTTTTTACTCATGTCATTGCCCCAAAATTTGAAGGTTTTCGGGATTTCAGTTTCTTGAAGAAGGAAAACCTTCAGCAACCATGTCATGTAAGCTCATGTTTTTCTTTCTTGTCAATTATTCTTTATTTTTTAAAAATTTGTCATAGCCAACCTGTTTACTACTTATCTAGGAGTTTATTCAATATCAACGACATTTATGGTTTGCATCATGGTCAATAATGCAGTTTGTAGAGCAGAATCCTTTTGAGATTACCAGTCTTGTAACCCCTTTTGTGGCTTGGTCATGAATAATTTTAATGACAGATTATTATTTCATAGCTGGCTTGTATTTTACTAGAAATCCTCTCCCTCCACAGGGCCCCAGTCCGTCTCTGGGAAGAAATCATGGAATAATTCTTTGCAAGAGTTGGGTGGCTCAATCAAGGTATGCTACATTTTTTTCTTTTTAATTTGTGTTTCTTTATATATATATAGAGAGAGAGGATATTTTTCTATGTCAGAAATGTGTTGAACAGTTTAGGTTAGATTATTAATGTGAACCAAGTTTGTGAATTGTAAATGGATGCTCATTATCATCATTGGTCTTGGAGCTATGTCAGTTTGGTTGTATATGAACATAGATATCAGTTATGCAGTTCCTCAAGTAGCTGATAGCACAAATGCTGGTCAGAGTCCTGTATATTGAGAGATACAATATCAGTTGGGCATGCCCAGCCTCACTCGAGCACCAATCAATAATATTTTCCAGACCTAGATGTTGGGTTGTCTTTAATTGTACCACATAACAACGAACATTCTTAGTTTAATGGAATTTTGAATTCTATATGTTGGGATATATTAATGATTGGCATAAAAAAAAAAAAAAAAAACCATCACTAATACATCCAAATTTTTGTCTGACTTGTGCACCATCATTAGTGAGGCATTGCCTCGGCAATGAGTTTCTGAAAAACAACATTTCAATTAACAGTAGTCTATGGCTCCATGCCATTCTTTCACTTACTACATTGAAAACATAAAAGCATTTGCATTCACTTCACCCCCCTTTTGCCAATTTATGGACATAGCAACACTTAAGAAGCACACAAGCTGATAAAAATTGGTCTCATCAACTGTCAACATTTTAGGCACGGAGAAAGTAGTGAGTGCACCATCCAAATTTCTTAATGGACTTGATTATTATAATTCATTCCTGAATTACTTATTTCTCTCTCACTAAATGCTGATCCCAAAGTGCAAAAGTTTTCCCGTGAATGAAGTGGGGCATTGTGTGTGAATTGGAGTTCATAACTAATCTCAGTTTGGGACACAATATGAGCTATCTTACATAGACTTGTATGTGGTGTCTGGTGAGGATATGTGTCGGATTAACCTGATTCTCTTATCCAAGGACACTGGAACTCAGCTATTTTCCATATTTCTTAAATTTTTCTTTTTTTGTTTCAAGCGTGAAATAGTGTTTATATGACAAACTTTGACTACCTAGACATACTCATTGGGTGCACGTCCAACTAGACATGTTGTACGCATATCCCACACACTTGTCCACGTGTCAAGTGTCCAACTTGGGTACTTCACAAATTTAGAATTGTCTAAATTTGTTTATTTTTATTTCTATTATCTATTTATTTATTGCTTATCCCCTTTTGTGTCAGTAAGTTGTGATAATTGTTTTTAATGCAATCAAAGAGTACTTCTGTGCCATTGGAAGTTCCAAAAATCTATTTTGATGGACTTTTAGTTTACTAGCCTTTTGTATTTTAACTGATTTTTTTGTTCATAGGATGTGCCATGGAAGGCTTTTTTCAGAAGTGAAGCTGTATGGGCAATGATATATGTTCATTTTTGTGGTAGTTGGGGTCACTACACTTGTCTGTCTTGGCTGCCTACTTATTTCAGGTATCTTTGTGACTTTAAGATATTTCAACTTTTCCAATCTTTGAATGAATTAATGTAGTACTGCACTTTCAGAAAGTCTTGTTGCATCAAACAAACAACTAAGTCATTCATTCATTCGAATGCCCTCTTGCATGCACACGCAAATATATATATTTTTTTCATTTTGCTTTTAGTCAACAACATTAAGCCTCCATGATAAATACATCTTTGTGTTCCTTGTTACATATTTTTATAGCAAAGTAATGATTTTTCAACTTATATTCCGTGTAGTGAGGAGCTGAACCTTAATTTGACGGAAGCTGCTTGGGTAAGTTTATAATATCATAGCTTGTTTGGTTCCAGTTTTCAGAAAATTCTACTTTTTTATTTTCTATTTTAATGTTTTCAATGAATTTTTTACTATTTTAAGCAATTTTTTTTAAAAAAATTTTTAGACACACCTAACGTAAATACATTTAAATATATGGCTTGTTTGGTTTGTGTTTGTTGAGTAATTTTTGAGATAAAAAGTACGAAAACTTGTTTGGTTTGCCTTTTTTCAGAAATGGTTTTGGAAAATTGTTTTGGAGAGAGAGTTTTAAAAATAGTGATTGATTTGATGTGTATGAGAGAGAGAGTGATTTTGGAAAGAAGCAAACCAAACAAAGTTTTGAGATTTTTTTTGAAAAAATTTGTTTAGTTTGATTACTTTTGAAAATTTGTTTGTAGAGAATTTTTTTCAAAATTTTTTCCCAAAAACAAACCAAACAAGCCCATAATATTTGTGAAAAAAATCTTTAAAAAAATACATTAAATACCAAAAAATACAAAAAAAAAAAACTAAAATTCAGTACATTTTTTTGTATTTATTAATTTTTAAAATATTTTTTTACAAATATTTTACTATTTAGATACATTTAAGTAAGGTGCATCTAAAAAAGTAAAAAAATTACTGAAAATTTAAAAAATATTCACTAAAAACAAAAAAACACAAAAAACAAAAGTAGAAATATATGTATTATTGATTGATATTTTGATGTGTTGTTTTTTACAATTACAAGGATTCCTATTATATAGGAGTGTGTTTGGGAGTAGGTGGAGAGTAAGTGAAGTGGAGGTGGTAGTGGTGTAGTGGGTTAGGTTTAGTGGAGTAGGTGAGGTGGTAGTGGTGGTAGGTTTATGGTAAATTCTAACAAAATACCGCAAACTCAAGGAGGATTATGACAACTTGTCCCGTTTTCATGTTCATGCAACATAGGTTAACAAGCTTGAGGCAAGCTGATTTTGGTTCAATCTATAGTATCGAACTTTTAAGATATAAACCACTGGATTTAAGTGACAGATATTCTGATTTATCTGTTTCATCCACCTGGTTTTTGGCATAAGAAGCATTCACATGGTTGAAAGTTGGAACGATAAAACTATTTTATCGAAGGCTGGAAAGTTGGAACGATATAAAGCCCATCTCTTCAACAATTTGGAGTGGTTTTGAAGAATTCAAAATTTCAGTTCCAATATTTAAACTTCATCCCTTGTGCAGTGGTTAAAAATATAGCGCAAAGAGAAAAAGGGGGAACAGAAACGTATACAAATAAATTATCATACTTGCATCTGAATTTAAAAGAGAATGCCATAGGAACAGTGAAGAGAAATGTGTATGTAAGGATAAAAGGAAAAATCTATAAGTCGTGTTAATAACCCTACAGCTGAACTGATATAGGTCATTATCTCATCATGTGATACAAACTATACAGGGACAAAAAGAAAGTGACCAAGTTCATAGAAAAAGTAAAAGGCATTGGTTTCATTAGCATTATTTACTATTTTTTTTTTAAAAAAAGAGCCAAGTTGACACAGTTGTGGCAACTTTATTCATTCCTAATTAGTTTTTGATAGTTTGAATGGGTTGAAAGTCAAGCCAAGAAGAGAGACAAGAGTTCAATTCAGTTATGGAATTTGTGGCAGCGGAGTGAAGGTATGTGTAGAGGTCCGGCGGGCGGCTAAGGCAACGTTGCCGCCCGCCAGAAGGCGAAGAGCACCAAGAGCTTAACCTAAAGCTCTGATACCATGTAAGATAAATTGATAGAGAGATGTAAAATAAATTGATAGAGAGAGAATAAATTGTATGTTATATCCATTATGTTTACAATGAGTCCTATATATAGAAGATTAGAGCAGCGCATGTATAAGGATGCGCGAGCAGAGATAAGCGTGCTAAGGGCAGAAAACAAGGAGCTGAAGCGGAAGGCCACCGTGATGTTCCGATTTGGAGGGCCGCCATATGCTGTAGTGGAGGAGCAGGGAGTAGTGATCGTGCCCAGTGGAGTGGGAAACACGGAGGCAGCACCGTCAAGGGCTGTCCAGGATGGAGGCAAGAAGAAAAGACTGGCGGCAGAGTAGAGAAGGTTAATCCCGCCTGTGGATGTGGTTGTTTTGTTTTTTTTTTTTTTTTTTTTTTTTTTTTTTGTGTAAAAGTGTGATCGGAGTTGTGCCCTGAGATGAATAAACTATAATTGGTGGTGCAAATTTGTAAATTGTTTGCAATGGTGTTTGGTATTATTTTTTTTTTTAAGAAGAAGAATAATAATAATAATAATGATAATAATAAAAAATAGGTATGGAGTGGGCGGTGGAATGATGGGTTGGTAGTTTCAATAATAACCTGTCAAAAAAGTAGAATAAACAATAATAATAATAATAATAATAATAAATAATAGGTATGGAGTGGGTGATATAAAAAAAAGAAAAGAAAAGAAAGTGGATGCCCCCATGTGCTGTCTGTTTGCTCTTTTCTTCTTTATTCTCCTCAAGAGAATCTAGGTACTTGAAAATCTTTGAGTCTTCCTCGCTCAAAAGATCACCAAGTGCAGGTTCTCTCTCTCAAAACCATCATTTCACTGCTCTCTCTCTCTCTCTCTCTGGCAGAGGGATCAAATGAAAACCTGAATAAGTGAGTATTGTGGCTGACCTTTGCTCTGTCTTGCAGCTTAAACTCAAGCCACTTATTTGGATTGAGGGCAACTTTTGGACCCATATCTTCATTGATTTGATCTAAATGAACCAAATTCAGTGAAGAAAAGTAGTAGTAATACGAGATTCCACCAGAAATCGCAGTAATTGCTCCGAAGGGAACTCGAAAACTGGGGAAACTCGATTTGGGTTGGTCACGAAATGCGTGACTGAATGCGATCGGTGCAGCTTTGGCCAGTCTTTTGAAGAACATCGCCATTTTCACCAAAGAGAGAAGAGAGAGACTCCTTCCGGGCTAGGTTTTTTGCCACCCAAAATGGTAGCTGACCGCGGCAAGAAATCGAAGGTCGCCGATAGAACTCAGGACGAACATTCCGATCACATTGACACTGACCTTGTCCTCTCGATCGAAAAGTTGCAGGAGGTCCAAGACGACCTCGACAAGTTTAATGAAGAAGCTAGCGAGAAAGTTTTGGAAGTAGAGCAGAAGTATAATGAGATCCGCAGGCCTGTCTATGTTAAACGGGGTTGCGCCGGAGAGAAATGACAAGCGAAGAGCACTGGCGGCGAGTAGAGAACCAACGCCGGAAAGTCTAACGGCGGTGACAGCAAGGCAAGTAGCGCGGTGGCGCCGATCGGCAAGGTAAGGAAGAAGGCCAACAGGGTACGAAACAGATGAATGAAATGAGATGTTTTGTGAGGTGTGAATCAGGTCTGTTTGAGATTTGATTATGTAACAGGTTAGGGTCCGGCGGGCGGTGAAGGCAAGGTTGCCGCCCGCCGGAAGGTGAAGCTCACCAAGAGCTAACCTATAGCTCTGATACCAAGTAGAAATATATGTATTATTGATTGATATTTTGATGTGTTGTTTTTTACAATTACAAGGATTCCTATTATATAGGAGTGTGTTTGGGAGTAGGTGGAGAGTAGGTGAAGTGGAGGTGGTAGTGGTGTAGTGGGTTAGGTTTAGTGGAGTAGGTGAGGTGGTAGTGTAGGTGTAGGTTTATGGTAAATTCTAACAACAAAAAACTCAGTTTTCAGAAAATTGAATTCAGAAAACTAAAACCAAACACACTGATTGGTTTTCTATTCCTATGTCACATTCTTTTAATCGAGGAAAAATGAATTTTCCATGGCTCAAGGTCCTACATGAAGAAGACTTCCACTGTAATTAATTTGTACTTCTTTATTTGTATTTTTCTATTTCAGGTTTCTGTGCTACCTCCATTGGCTTCTATTTTTGTTACGAGCATTGCAGCACAATTTGCCGACAATTTAATTGTCAATGGAGTTGAAACCACTACGGTATGGAAAACTTGCCTAATTTTTTCATATTTCAAATGCCAGAAGGGTTATAGAACCCTCCAATAAATGTTGGTCTTCTAACCTGATTATAAATGTCAAAACAAGAATGGATTAAATATTTGTTAACAGCTCTCTGTGTGTGTGTGTGTGTGTGTTTATGAAAATAAAATAAAAATCACTGCAAGTATACATAGTCTTCACTACAAAGAAAAAGAGGAGAAGCTGAAATTGAGGTCTTCTGGTTGTTGACATATAATATGAATTTTAAAATGATTTTAAGTGCTAAATGGATTCATTTTCATAAGGGATCCGAGCGGCCTTTTTACGTGTTGGCTGTCGGCTATCTAACACACAACCCTTCTCCTTAACCCGGGCTTGGGACTGGCGGAGTTGTTAACAACCCCGGCGGAGTTAAGTGCCAAATATTCACTATAAATCAAAATTAATGGTCACCTTTGTTTAATGACTGCATCTCTGTTCCTAGTCTAATTGTGAATGCTATTAGGAAAGGTCAAATGTGTCACCTAAATTATGTCCTGTTTGGTGCAACTTATAATTTTTATATTTATTTTTTGGAAATTTGTGTTACTTCTACTTACAACTTATGGGACAGAAATAGCATAAAAAAACTGATTATTGAAAAGTAGAGAAATGAGTGTTTTTAGCTTATGCTTTCTATTCTAATTATCAACTTTCAACTTGCTAGAAGCTGCACCAAACAGGCCCTATAAGCATTGTGTTAAACTGGCTGGCTACCTTCAATTTTATTGCATCATTCTTTTTGTCATTGCTTCTATAGAACGTTTACTGTCTCAAGTGTCGTGCCTTGGCTTACAAGTATAACATAAAACTGTAACTTAAATCTGGTTTTCCAAGTTGGAATTTTAACATTCATTTCTCATTTTATGCACATGAAGGTGCGGAAAATTTGCCAAACAATTGCCTTTTTGTCTCCCGCAACTTGCATGATTCTCTCCTCTTTGAATTTAGGATTGCCACCTTGGGAAGTTGTGGCGATCCTTACCGGTGGTTTAGCACTCTCGAGCTTTGCCTTGTCAGGTACTGAACAAAAGAAATTTGGTACTCAGATCATAGTTGATATTTTATCATTCTCTGGAGACCCCTTAATATCATGAACTGTGATGCAGGATTGTATTGTACCCATCAAGATATATCACCTGAATATGCAAGCATACTCTTGGTACGGAAGCTTACAAACTCGAAATTCGTAGTTGTTTTTCCATAAATGCAACCTTGATATGATCCTCAGACTATAATATATAGTGTGAAGCCTTCTCTCATTTCAATTTCGTTGATTTAGTTTCTTTAGTAGTTTCAGCACTCCAATCTTAGCTCTAGGTCAAATCATTTGTTAATGTAAACAAAAGATGAGTATACAAAATATTTTAAGCAAAAGCATATAGCACATAAGCCTGAATCATTGCTTGGATTACGAGCCTCCACAAACAATCACAAAACCATGAACCGTCCATAACAGCACCTTCAATTCAATGGGTTAGCTACTAGAGTTAGAGATAGAATCCTGCATATATGGAATGATGAAGGTTTTTTTTTTTTTAAAACCACCTTATCTACAACGTGTCCCATATTAGGATTCAAATACATAGTTTTATCAGATAACCCATGGGGACATTCCATTGGTTATCGATCGAGTTGGATCCGATCTAATTTCCAGCAGTTTAAATACAAAGTGGTCGCCAACCATCTAGTGGTGTGGGTGAAAAACAGTCGTGACAAATGCATGATGGTACCTTTATTCCTTGGTTCAGGTGGTGAGGTAGGGTCAGATTGGCATGAGTATTATGTTCCAATCCAAATAAAAGATAAAAAATGTTATATACCTTTCTTGTCTGTCTTGTCGAAGAAAATTGCAGTCAATGCTTTTTTGTTAAGGGTTTATATGGTTTTTTTTCTCTTAAATTTGTCCACTCAGGGTATTACCAATACAGTGGGGGCTGTACCAGGAATTGTAGGTGTTGCTCTCACCGGTTATCTTCTTGATTCAACTCATTCATGGAGTGTAAGTTCCCTCCTTATTCCCTCGTTTAAGTATCATTGTTTTGTCAAAGAATGCTACAGACACCGCATAAAACACCACCTACCCACAAGGTTGGTGGTGGCCACACCATCGGTGGCATGTCACTGGACTTGTGCCTACTTTGTTGGGTATCCATATTCTTACATTTCTTGCGACTTATAGTCTTAAACATCTTTTTCTTCTATGTAGGTATCACTATTTGCACCGTCGATCTTCTTCTACCTTACAGGTACAATTGTATGGTTGGCTTTTGCAAGCAGCAAGCCTCAAAGCTTTTCGGAGAGCGATTGATGTCACTGCCGCCGAGCTCTTGATTAATTATCCTCAGTTAAGCATCAAATCAAAGGAAATTTCATCTACTACATTTTTACTAACTTGATCTTTTACAGCAGGTTGAGTAGGAGTTTGACCACATTCACTGACCACTTTTTTTTTTGTGGATGTATCATATCATTGTTTCACAACTCAATGTAATTTGATGGATAGTGTATAAATGTGTTGTATACTTTTGATGATATAATTTCTGGGTAATAATTAATGTTGTATATGGTTGGTCACCAAAACCATCAAAACCATATAGTTTTTCATATGAAAAAGCTTTTTTAGGGTCCACAATGAGTAGCATTATTTTTATTTATTTATTTATTTTTTAGTGTACGATTAGTGAAAGTTTCTAGTCACAAAAAAAATTATCTTTCTAGTCCGTTTGGTGACCAGTATAAAAAGATTAAAAAATGTAATGTTTTAAATTTTTTTTAAAAGAAAGTTCTTTTAAGACAAAAATTAAAAATTAAAAATTAAAAAAAAAATTAAAGCAAACCTCTTTATTTTTTTTAATTTTTTTTTTTGTGTGTTGATTAGAGGACTTAATAATTTTTTTTCTTATTTTTTAAGTCCTAGTCTAGTAAGTCACTTAAAAAGTTAAAAAAACTTAAAATTCACTAAAAAAAAAAAAATTGTTAAAAAAGTATGTCAAACAAAACCTCTGAAAAAAAGATGGCGACATTTACAAAGATGTTTCTACTAAAAAAAATTGCATTGTAGTATTCAGCAAGAAATTTTCAAAATAAAAAATGCATCATATTCTATTTTTATTTGATCAACATTTACAAAGATGTTTCTACTAAAACAAATTGCATTGTAGTATTCAGCAAGAAATTTTCAAAGAAAGAATGCATCATATTCTATTTTTATTTGATCAAATCACTAAACATGGATCTGAGACTCCATCCTACCTACAAGCGGGGACAACAACATTGGGTATGTGAGCAAACACAATCGAAAAAGGAGCAACGGTTATAGGCTCCGATGAATTTACGCTTACAGGCTCCATCGGAGGCATCTCCCCAGATGAATTTACCGTCAAAATGTGCCCATTAAGCAACATAATCTGACTATGCAAATTCCCATCCTTCGCAGTCAAATGGTACTCCTCTCTTTCCATTTCGCTCATCTTAATTCCCCAATGCATTCGCATGATCCTTGTTTCATGACCACGAGACTCGTGTTTGTGTCGTAATGTGAAAGTGCCATTGAAGACTACTCGAGCTTGAACAGTGGTGGCATTGTCTAGGTTGATCAATAGCAATGTGATTCCTTGCTGCAATGCGAAGAAGACTCTTAATTGGATTGTAACTACGAAAAATCTTTAACTGTGTGATCAATCTTTGAAGTTTGGATTATAACTTACTGATTGCTTTGCGCAATGAGCGTATGCGCGTATCTTCTTTGTCCCTGAAAAGCTTGTCGATAGAACGTTTCTTCCCATTAGTCGGTTCCAAAGCAGAGCACTACAAAGAAGAAAGTAGAATATCAAGAACGATTTAATAGGACTCAACGGTGATGAATCTAAAGAAGGGATCTCTCTCGATCTCAAATGAGACCTGACACTGAGGAAGGTTCGGGCTGCACAGGCTTTCGGGCTGGGCCTGGCATGCACATGAACCAAGCCACACAATTGTGCGCATTCATGACTATAGAAAGTGTTGCCCACAACCGAACAACCCATGCAATCCATAACGCCCATGTCTTGGTCCACAACCACAAGTGCCACAGCTACATAAGTTGTCCAACCGTGTGCTAGCAAAATGAACTTTGTAACCTAAAATTTTTGGATTTCAAGCTTCTTTCCTTTTGGGAGTTAGATAAAAAAACTAGTTTATTGGCTAAAAATAAACTTGTAAAAAAGCTAAATTTATTTGGCACATTCTTAACTTTTTATTTTTGTTTTTATTTTTCTAATATGGCTTGGGTATTTTGACAAAATATGAGCTCTAGAGTTTTTAGCCAACAAGCTGGCTTTTAAGCCACAACCAAATGAATTGGAAACAAAAATTAAAGGAAAGAAAATGTTTTTGTACAAATAGTACTAGAACATAGAACATGTGGTAGCAGGAGACGTATTAGTATCGGCAATACGGTTATATATTGGCCGATATCGGACACTATTGGTATCGGAAGTCCAAATTCCCAATACACATTGGCCAATATTTAAAACCCTCTTTGGGTCTATGTAATGTAAGAATTTCAAAAATCGATAACCTGTAATAGTCCGGATTTGGCATGAAGGTAGTAGTGTTGAGTAGACCATAATTTCCACCAATCAATGTCTGTCTGCAGTATGTTTTTGTGTCATAAGTTGATGCCATACCAAGCTGATCCAAGTACCTGTTTGTTATGTCAAAGACTAACATCATTCAATGAACAAGCCTCCAAAGAAAAACCAGAAAAATTCATCACAAGACATAGCTAAATTACCAAAAACTAAACACAAAGGCATTGGTGACAAGATTGCGACCGCTGTTGTAAGCCCCTCCCGACTCACCTACCCATGCAGTCGCTGAAGTTGGAGAGCTCTTGAGGGTGCTTTGGAGCTTGCTAAATGTATCAGCCTCACCATCAAGATAAGATGGATTGAGAATCTTTTCAACAAGGTGTTCATCCACTCCTATGAATGAAACAAATAAGCCCCTGGGTAAAACCTAATTTGTGAACCAAACTTTTCGTTGTTTTTTTTTTTTGAAAACACAAGCAAACAGAACTCAAAACGGCTCATATTCACTTTGCGTAATAAAAGTATTTGGGCCAAGATTGTCTTCTTCGTTTCCTTATTTTGGAAAAATGAAAAACTAGCTTGGCAAACTGTTGCTGAAAACTACTCTCAAACAATCCCACCAAGATTTTATGTTTTCATTTTTCGGAAAGGATGAAAAACTTGCTTAGCAAACTGTTTTCAAGAAAAGTTTCTGAAAACTACCCCACCTAAAGTTGTTTTTGAGTTTTCAACACTGCTTTTGTACAAAAATCAAATGATATGAAAACGTTGAGTGCTTTTGAACTTTTCATTGTTTGTGTCTGAAAACAAAAACAAAAACGCAACCAAACAGGCTATTAGGAACCCAAAACAGCTCATATTCACTTTCTTTGTTTAATTAAAGTACCTGGGCCAAGATTATATATGTGATGAGTGACAACATCTAGGGATTTTGTTGTTTTATCCAAGAATGCTGTGAACCATTTTGCATCAAAGAATCCTCCTGGAGCTAAGATTAGAGGCTTAGATTTGATACTCCTGTAAATGTCTTGCACTAGGTTTTGTAGAGAGATCATGTCCGAGGCATATTGATCTGCTGCAACTCTTACCCCAACTCCATTCCCACTCAATTCATTTCCTGCAAAGTGAAGCAATATCAAACAACCGGTGCAAATATATAGAGACTCTGATTTATTCCATATTGGCAAAGAACAAAAATTCTCGTTTTCATCAAAATGGCCGAAATGTTTATGTTTTCTAGGAAACTGAAACAAAATATTAGTGAACTACCAAAATTCTAAAGTTTCCACCAAAATATATTGCTTTGGTGAACGTGCTGAAAAAATGAGTTGTTTTGGGTTCAGCACCAATTAGGAATACCTAATAATGATAATTTTTTATAATACTGGTTAATTTTGTCAAAAGAAAATATTTGAGAACAGAAAAATCTTAAACTTTGAAACGAGAATAGGATAGATTGAGAGGAGAAGACGAAACAAGCTTGGTCAAGTCCCAATTATCTTGCCATTTCTCTTATGTTTCTGAGATGTTCTGTTTCCAAGCTAACAGAAACAACATAGCGAAATGAAATTTTAATCAACGGACATAGGTATTTCTAGACAATAAATTGTTGAAATTTCTACATCATTTTCAAAAGAATATTTCCATCTATACGTAATCACATATGTAGATAATACAAATAACCATAAGGACGAACGCATACAATCTGACTAATATTTTTTGGAAAAGAAAAAATTCTTAGGGCAATGAGTTACATTTTCCAAAAAGAGTTTATAGGACGAACTTATATAATTAGAAAATATTCTTAAATAATACTAATATATTAAGGGGATTTTTTTTTTTAACAAAGAGCATTCTTACCAAGCTCCCATCCATGGATTTGGTAGCCCTTTTTGACAGTATAACGCATTAAAGATTCAGCATTTGTGGAGTCCCAAGCTCCTACAGCAGAACCACCAGACTGCATGGATCTTCCATTGAGAGCGTTTAATCCAAAAATAACTAGAGCCCTGGAACACACAAAATCATTCATTGATGAAGTTTGAGGTAAACAACATGAAATATGATGGAAATTCAAGTTACCCAGATTTATTAAAGAAGGCGTTTAGTTCATCCCATCTGGACAAGGGAAGGCACCCCTCGGTGAAACCAAACAACTCCGAAGTGTTTTTGGAAAACGGAATGCAGGGTTGTTGGTGATCTTCAGTTTCATACATGATCTTATCTTGCAAAGTTCCGCCTAATCTAATCTTCAGTGGCGAAAACGCTGCAACATTTTCCAGCAAATTAAGGAACTTTCAGGCTACACAGAGGATTAAATATTCATGAAATTTATTAAGAAGAGAAAAAAATGCTGCCAATAATGAAGCATGTTTGTGAATGAATTCAAACCTTTTATGGCGTTTAAGAAAATATTGTTATTGAGGTCCTGCAGAAAAGAATGACCAAACAAATTTCAGAAAGTATTGTCTGCTTATTTGAACATTACCTAGTAAAATAAAAGAAAAGCATTTCGTTTTTTCCACGCTAACCTAAATGCTTGAGAAGCCAAAACTAAATTCTGTATTGCTCAAGAAAAACTATAAGATTGTGTTTGGATTTATGGATTTGAAATGGAAGGATTGGACACTAATCATTCGAAGAGAATAGTTCAAATTTAAAAAATGATAGTTTAGGCATGGATTTCAATCTCGAAACGCATCTATCCAAACAGAACCTAAGTGACATAGAAAGAATTGGTCCAATTGTTTAATGACCTCAAATCTTTATATGGACAAATCAATTAATTGACTTTCCAACATCTTGAACAATCAATTAGTTTATAATATTCAAGTAAGAATCACAAAAAGAAACCTTACAATACTTAGGTGAACTCAGAAAAACCCTACTCTTAATGTTGTACAAACCATGAAGAACCAAATTTTTTCTTGCAAAATGCCTAGAAAGAAAAAAACCCAAAATAGAACTTACATAGTTTAACACAACATATAAACACTGCAATAAACAGAAAAAGAAACCGGAGAGATGGTAACATTAACCCTATTGTTTGCAAGCAACAAACCATAGTTAATTTTCATTTTCACATAAATAGATTACCAATTTATTACATAGCAAATGTTGTTTAGTCACCAATTGTCCCAAAATCTGAAGAAATGGGTCCAACAACGTATATCAAGCTAATACTCGCCCTCACCAATCAGACTGAGAAACAAGGTCCACGAGAACCGATAGAACAGAGTACACAATAAGTAAGATAACGGGGCGACAAGACTTGAACCAGGATTTCCAGTTAAGAAATGGATCCAACCATGTACATCAAGCTAACACTCTCTCTCATGCATGAGACAACACGTGGAGAGACAAACAGACTGAAAAAAACAAGATACACAAAAACATACAGAACAGAGTTCATAATGACAGAGATAACCAGAATCACAAAACTTAAAAAGCTCTGATATGATGTTAAGTCACCAATTATCTCAAAAACTTCTAACAGTTAAGAAATGAATCTAATAATGTATATCAAGCTATGTGTTCTACAAAGAAGCATATACCAGATTGAGCAGAGAAGCATGTTCCCAACTACAAGTCCCATAATCACATTTCTCAGGAGGCCACCAATCCAAAGTTGTGCAAATGAAATCACTGTCTGTCCTTCCAATGACACTCTTCCCATCTATGAACACAGACCCACCAACAGTTTCAGCTCTTCCCCCAATCTGTGAGCTCCCAGACATGAAAGTGAAACTAAAGAAACAAACCCACGTACAAAAACCCATTATCAAAACCAGAGAACCCATCTTGAAAATTCAATCCAGGGTTCAAGATCTGTGATTCTCCCTTCAATGGAGGAGTTGGGTTACTGAAATTACTGTGGAAGTTGGCATTGAAGGCTATAATACCAATAAAAAAAAAAAAGAAAAAAGAAAAAAGAACAAGAAGAAAAAAGATGGGATTTGAGAATAGCGAGGGTATAAATGTTTATGTCGAGAAAAATATATATAATATTTTGGGTTGTTTTTTATTTTCTTGGAAGAAAACAAAAAACAATTGGGCCATTGATATGCTTTACTTGAGGAAAACTGAAAAAGGATTGATGAAAGAGAAGGAAGGAATGAGTTCAATGATATCATGTGACTCGGTACTGTGGCGAGTGTGACAGTGGGCCTGAAAACCCATGGATGGTACAAAAACATTTGGATACCAAATCCGAAAACCACCCTAACAGTTGGATTTTGGATAAGGAAAGTGTCCAACCTTTGATTGTTCAGTTTATTTTACTTATTTATTTATGTATGGGACTTGGGTTTTCTTCCCGTGGGATGGAGAGTGTTGTTGGGTTTCAGTGTGTCCATCACAAAGGTCTCATTGATAATCTGAACCGTTTAATATGTAGAATTCATCGAATACTTTATTCTTGCAAAAAAATCATACTGATCGGATATTGATAGCTACTTGATCAGACCAAATTTGTGTCAACAATTTATTTTTTAAATTATATTTACCGTTGACACAAATATAACTGATCAAGTGATTATTAATATCCGATTAATATGATTTTTTACAAAAATAAAGTACTCGATGAGTTTTATATATTTAAAGGTCCGGGCTATCGATGCGGACAACATGGTAAACTTCCAGATGTCTAACAATTCTCTCCAATTCAATATGGACTTGAGAAAGCCTCTCCGGGAGGCTCTCCCCGTATGTATATGTTATATTATCTTGGGATAAAATGTACTCATGATGCATAACTAGTTTTGTTTGGCATTAGTTAATATAATCAATTTTTTTTGTATTGAGATTTGTTTAGTCTCATTTAGTTTGGATTTTTTGATTTTTTGATTTTTTTAACTTTTGTGAGAGAAAAAATGTAATAATTATGTGTTGGATGTGATATTTTATCTTATTAACTTATTTAGTCTATTTTGTCATTTTGTAGTTTTTTTTTAAGCCGCAAAATGATAGCCAAACAGGGCTAATGTGTTTGTTTTATTTCACTTTCATAATTTAAGTTTTTGAAAAATTCTACTGTATACATCCTTTGAAAGGGATATATTATGTGTACTCTTATTTATGCCATTTTATTTTTTTAGTTATGATTTATGAGATTTTTTAATATGTCTCATTTGATTTTGATTATAACTTTTTTTTTTTTTTAAATTATGATTCAGAAAATATGAAATTATACTATTTTATTATTTAATTATATGGTAAATTTTAACTTTAACAAGTATAAAGTTTATAATTTGACTCACATTCATCAACTTTTGAATTGATAATCTAAAACATTCACAAAATGATAATAATATACATCTTTAGTCCAAAAAATATTTATATTTCTAATCCTCAAAATATTTATATTTCTACTTTTGATTTTGTTAATTTTATCTCAAAATAGTAGTGTAATTTTTTTTTAGTATATTAGAGGCTATAATCTGGGGGAAAAAAAGAGTAGTTACATGTGATTGGGCCTATGGTATACTAGTGAGATGCATAAATTCTAACCAATTAAACTAGTCAATCTCATTTTTCCAAAAGTGATTACTCTGTTTAGTTTTTAATTTTTAAATATAACATTTGAATTTTTAAGTTTTTTGTTTTCATATTTTTGTGTCTTTAGTGAATTTTTTTTAAAAAATTTTTTAATTACTTTTTTAAAAAAATATTTAAAAATTTTACTAAATACAACAAAAAAAATCAGTACATCTTTGTATTTTTTGTATTTATTATTATTTTAAAAAAATTTCCACCAATATTTTCGTTTTCAGGTGATTGCATCTAAAGAAAATTATTAAAATATGAAAAAAATTCATTAAAAACTGCAAAACATGAAAAATAAAAAATTCAAAAATTATTTTTTAAAATTCAAAACCAAATAGAGTGTAATATTCTTCATACAACACTTGTGCTTTTTTTTTTTTTTTTTGACATAAAAAAAAAGAAAAAGAGTTCAAATCTTTTAGTTTTGATGAGGTAAAAAGTTTGTAAATAAAAATGAAATATGTCACACTCTTGTGATAATTATATGATGGGCAATACACTATACTTCCAAACCTTGCATAAAATTATACTCCTATTAGATTAACTACAAAATTGATGAGTCTGAAAATTATGATCCATGTACATTTGTCAATTTTTTCTGATAATATGGTTAACCGACTCATTGGACCAACTAATCTAAGAAACTAATTTCACCAGTCATATGCAAAAAAAGAAAAAGAAAAAAGAAGACCCTCTGTACATTTGTCAATGGCAAGACCCCACGAATTAGATACTCTTTCTCTCTCTCGGGTGGGCTTGAGTGAAAAATAAGTTTATTTTTTTCCCCACTTGATTTGGTCTATTTACTTATTATTGAGTGTAGTAAAAGTATCTCTCTTGTCCTCTTGGTTTGGTTAGTTTTGACATTTTAAGCAACATCCCTTATCTTGATTTTAGGAGACCAGTTGAGTCTCTCTTTGGTGGAATTTAGCTCAGTCCAACCTAAATTTGATTTTACTGTTATGTTTGAATTTTCAATTTGTAAGAGAAAAAAATAAAAATAAAGAGTAAATGAAATAAAAGTTTTTATTTTATTTTATATAAATTTAAAATTCAAATCCAACTTAAATAAGAAGAAATGTTTGTAATTTATGAATGTGAAGGTTATTTAAAAGACAACATTGGTTCATTGGTTAGGGATTAGCTTGTATGATTAGAGTAGAAATTTTCAAAATTAAAAATTTTCAGAATTAAAAATTAAAAATTAAAAATTAAATTTTAAAAAAAGGCATAATAGTTATATTGCTTTAATCACAATTGTAAATGTTTTGTTATGATCCCCTAATTCATTTTGTCATATGACTTTGCAATCACTCTCTCATGTATGACAAATTTTCCACTTTAAAGTAATATGGCATCTTAATATAAAGTAAAGAGGTAATACCACCTTTCCTTTCTTGTCTTGTATCAAATGAGTAAGTGAGATGTATCATTCACTGAAAGTTCCATCATGGGGACCAAAATTTTCATTGCTAAAACTGAATTTTTTTTTAGTGAAATGCTAGTTTTTTTCTTTTTTAGTCTATTTAAATAAAATTTTTGGTTGCTACTAATATGTAATTAATTGATTAATATATAATTAAGGCATTATTTGACATCACCAATAAAAGTGCACTTTTTTTTTTATCTTTTTATATTTTTTAGGTCATACTGCCTCTTTATTTTTTTATACATATTTTTATAAAAAGTCAAAAGTATATTTATTTAAGTCATTCGAAACACTTTTTAAATAAAAATTTATATATATAGTAGAAGAAAGAGAGAGAGAAGATGGTATAGGGGGATTAAAGTTTATTTTTCACCGATCGTCGTCAACGTTGTATTTTAGTTAAAATTACATGGATTTCTTTGATTATTTTTGAATGACAAGCGTTAAAGTGTTCCAAAACTATATCACAACGGGAAAAAAAGAAAAAGAGTTTTGCCTGAAAAAAAATTTTTCTATATAATTCTATAATAATAGATGCTTGAAACAACAAATGTTACTTATCTAAAAAATTATACTAATAGATTATATTTATTTTGAATGTGACTCATATCAAATCAATTCTAAATTTACATTACACGCCTCATTTTTAAAATAATTTTTACAATGATTCTAGGTGCATAACATTTTTTTGCTTGAAGTGGTTCTCTAATTAGAAATCAATTCATCTTTCATATGACGTTGCAACACTTCATAGTCCTAACTAATGGCATATTTTAAGTAAGGAGGGGATCCCACCTTTTCTTTCCTATCTCAATTAATGAGAAAATGAAATGTATCATTCACTAAAGGTCTCCATCATGGGGATGTAGCGGACAATGGGAAAGACAACTTAGGGCTTCTAAAATTGGATGGTCATGATTTTTTTGATCATGTGATTTGGTGGATTAACCTTATCATATCTTGGTCTTATTTGGTAAAGGCTAAAATTTGACTTTTTAGGTTAAAATTCATAAAAATATAAAATAGGCTAAAATAAAATATCACACTAAATTCATAATTATTTCATTTTTTTCTTCACAAACATCACATCTAATTATAAAAAAATCCAACTATTTTTTTAAACATAAAAATTTTAACCTATTAAAATAATCTATTAAAATAGCTAACTTCTTGAGGCGTATTTGTTACTTCTTATTTGTCCTTCATGTTACTCATCTTCCACCTAGCCTATTTGTTGAGAATATGTACGAGTAGAAAGCATAAGAGATTTATGTACAACTAGAAAGCATAAGAGATGAACTTGGAGATAGTGCTGTGCTTGACAGGCATAATACTCTATTGTGACCCGTGAGAACATATTTCAAATTTATTTTAATGATTTAAATTATTCATAATGTAAGATTTGTTGACTTTATATTTAAGAAAAATAAATGATTAGCATAATTTTGCTAAATTCTTATAGTTATTATTGATTATGGATTATATCTGTCCGATTAATTTCATTTTTTATATGTAAGATATGCTCAATAATCCTTATAATATGCAATTCAGATTATCAAAATATGATTAGAATAAACCTCATGAGTTGAGACAGCGCGAGTGCTATCACAATATTCACCCCCACATCCCTAATTTTATCTTTGTTTCCCTGTCAACATTTTGAATAATCAATATAAGAGATTCTAAGGGCTGGTTTGGCACTCTTAAAAAAAGTCAAAAAGTTATTACTATTAACGAAAACAATATAAAAAAATTAATTTTACACAAAAAAAAAGTACAACTCACTTCTCACGTGAGTTGTACTCTAGCTGACTTTGGTTGGACAAAGGGAACAGGCGGGTGCATAAACAAGACAGTGTTGTTTGACCCGTGGGGACCCATCACGGATTCCATTTTGATAATATGAACCGTTAATATGTAAAACTCGTCGAGTACTATATATTTGTAAAAAATCATGTTGATAGGATATCGCTAACTATATGATCAAATCAGTTTTGTATATAAAAAAAAATGGATGGTGTTACAGTTAACAGCTGACAAAAAAAACTAATCCGATCATATAGCTATCGATATCTGATCAACGTGATTTTTTACAAGCATATAGTACTCGACGATTTCTGCACATTTAACGGTTTCGATTAGAAAAACGGGACCCATGGTGGGCCCCACGAACTGAACATCACTGTTCAATTCAATGCCAGAAAAGGAGGTAAGCATCTTCTATAATTTTTTAATACATATTTTTCGTAAAAAGTCAAAAAGTTATCACAAGAAACCATTTTTTTCTCAACTTTTTAGTCAAAAAAATCAAAAAGTATACTTATTTAGGACATTCCAAACAATTCTTAATATTCCAAATGATTTTATGAGGGGCCATTTGCAATTCTATAGAATACAGGTCTTCAGTACTTAGTACTCTATTTAGCAGTCGTTTGACAATAACTTTTTTAGTTGATTTTTTAGTTGTTTTAATTTTTTTAGCTTGAATTTTTTTTAGTTGTTTGGTATTCTTGTTTGATTTTTTTGACTTTTTGACTTTTTAGTTTAGAATAATGTTTTTTTGACTTTTTATTTGTATATGGGGTAGTTTGATACTTTTATAATTTTTTGTCTTTTTGTGATTTTGTAGTTTTTTTTTTTTTATAATCTTTTTGTGATTATATAGCCAAAGATGAAAACCAAACCAAGGCTAGTATTATTTTCGTTTTTTGTGTTTTTAGAAGCTAAAACAATGAAAGCTTAAAAGTATTCCCCCAAAAAAAAAAAATTCTTTTATAGATGGAATGAGAGACCTGCAGAAAGAAAATAAATAAATAAAACACTTCTTTTATAGATGGAAAGAAAAAAAAAAAAAACAACAACAACAACAACAAGGCACAAAACACATGTAAAGCCACCACTAATTATTGGTCTAAAACATTTTTGAAAAAAAAAAAAACAAAAAACAAAAACAAATTCTATCTTTATTTGATCAAATCACTAAAAATGGATCCGATTTGGAGCCCATCCTACCTACAAGCAGGGAGAACAACATTGGGTATGTGAGCAAACACAATCGAAAAAGGAGCAACGGTTACAGGTTCCGATGAATTTACACGTACAGGCTCCATCGGAGGCATCTCCCCAAATGAATTTACTGTCAAAATCTTCCCATTAAGCAACATAATCTGACTATGCAAATTCCCATCCTTCGCGGTCAAATGGTACTCCTCTCTTTCCATTTTGCTCATCTTAATTACCCGAGGTATTCGCATGATCTTTGTTTCATGACCACGAGACTCGTGTTTGTGTCGCACCGTCGAAGTGTCATTCAAGGCTACTTGAGCTTGCACAGTGGTAGCATTGTCTAGGTTGATCAATAGCAATGTGATTCCCTGCTGCAATGCCAAGAAGACTCTTAATCGGATTGTAACATGTGAACAACTCTTTAACCATGTGACTAATCTTTCAAGTTTGGATTATAACTTACGGATTGCTTTGCACAATGCGCGTATGCGCGGATCTTCTTTGTCCCTGAAAAGCTTGTCGATAGAACGTTTCTTCCCATTAGTCGGTTCCAAAGAAGAGCACTACAAACAAGAACGTAGAATATCAAGAACGGTTTGACAGTAGCAGGGGTAGTTTGTATGGGTGGTTGTATGGGTGCGAGTAGTAGTAGAGGTAGTTTGTACTTTCTGAATCTCTCTCGATGGATGTCATCTTTCTGTATCTTTAATTTCATATCTTTAATAAAATTTTTACTTTGTTAATAAAAAAAAATAATAATAAAAAACAGTTTGATAGACTCAACGGTGACAAATCTAAGGAAGAATCTCTCTCTATCTCAAATTGACACTCACCCCAAGGAAGGTTCGGGCTGCACGGGCTGAGCCTGGAATGCATGACATCCAAGCCATATAATCGCGTGCATTCGTGCCTGCAGAAAGTGTTGCCCACAACCGAACAACCTATGCAAGCCATAACGCCTGTGCCTTGGTCCACAAGTGCCACAACTACATAAGTTGTGCAACCATGTGCCAGCAAAATGAACTTTGTGACCTAAAATTTTGGGTTTCAAGCCTCTTTCTTTTGGGATTTCGTTAAAAGGCTAGTTTATTGGGTAAAATAAGCTAATAAAAAAATTAATTTGTTTGGTGCATTCAAAGGTTTTTTGGTTTTTTTATATGGCTTGTGGTTTTTGACAAAAAATGAGCTATCGTTTTTGGGCTATTCGAAGATAGGCTATTTAAGCTTAAAAACTAGAACGTCATTACAAATTGTCACATTATTCTCTTTATTTTTTTACACATGTTTTTGTAAAAAATAAAATAATCAATTCTCAAAATATTGACTTTTTAGCAACAACCAAACGAATTGGAAACAAAAATTAACGGAAAGAACATGTAATTGCACAAATAGTACTAGACCATATGGTATCAGGAGGAGACGTATTAGTATTGGCAATACCGTTATATTTGCGCCGATATCGAACAATATTGGTATCGGAAGTCTAAACTCCCGTTATGTATTAACCAATATTTAAAACCCTTTTAGATCTATGTAATGTAAGAATTTCAAAAATCGATTACCTGTAATAGTCCGGATTTGGCACGAAGGTAGTAGTGTTGAGTAGACCATAATTTCCGCCGATCAATGTCTGTCTGCAGTATGTTTTTGTGTCATAAGTTGATGCCATACCTAGAATATCCAAGTACCTGTTTGTTATATCAAAAACTATATCATTCAATAAACAAGCCTCCAAAGAAAAACCAGAGAATTTTCATCACAAGACATAGCTAAATTACCAAAAACTAAACACAAAGGCATTGGTGACAAGATTGCGACCGCTGTTGTAAGCCCCTCCCGACTCACCTACCCACGCAATCGCTGAAGTTGCAGAGTTCTTGAGGGTGCTTTGGAGCCCTCTAAATGTATTGGCCTCACCGTCAAGATAAGACGAATTGAGAATCTTTTCAACAAGGTGTTCATCCTTTCCTGCGAATGAAACAAATGAGTCTCCGGGGAGAACCTAATTTGTGAAACGAACTTTTCATTGAATTTTTGTTTTTGAAAACACAAGCAAACAGAACTCAAAACAGCTCATATTCACTTTGGATAATAAAAAATACTTGGGCCAAGATTGTCTTTTTCGTTTTTCGTTTTTATTTTTCGGAAAACATGAAAAACTTGCTTGGCAAACTATTTTCAAGATTTTTTTTTTTTTTAAAAGAAAAGAACCCACCAAAAGTTGCTTGGCAAACTGTTGTTGAAAACTATTCTAAAAATAACTCCACCAAGATTGTGTTTTTCGTTTTTTTATGTTTTCCTTTTTTGGAAAGCACAAAATACTTGCTTGCAAACTGTTTTCGAAAACTATTTTCAATAAAATTTTCTGAAAATAATCCCACCTAAAGTTGTATTTAAATTTTCAAAACTGTTTTTGCGCAAAAATGAAAATGATACGATAACAATCAGTGCTTTTGAACTATTCATTGTTTGTGTCTGAAAACAAAAACAAAAACGCAACCAAACAGGCTATTAGGAACTGTAAACAGCACATATTCACTTTCTTTGTATAACTAAAGTACCTGGGCCAAGATTATATATGTGATGAGTGATAACATCTAGGGATTTTGTTGTTTTATCCAAGAATGCTGAGAACCATTTTGGATCGAAGGTTCCTGCTGGAGCTAGGATTAGCGGCTTAGATTCAATACCCTTGTAAATGTCTTGCACTAGCTTTTGCAGAGAGATCGTGTCCGAGGCATATTGATCTGCTGCAACTCTTACCCCAACTCCATTCCCACTCAATTCATTTCCTGGAAAGCGAAGAGATATCAAACAACTGGGCCAAATATAGAGGCTCTGACTTATGCCATATTAGGCAAAGAACAAAATTTCGTTTCGTTGTCATCAAAATGACTGAAATGTTTTCTGTTTTCTATGAAACTGAAACAAAATGTTAATGAAGTACTAAAATTCTGAAGTTTCCGTCAAAATATAGTGCTTCGGAGAACATGCTGAAAAATGAGTTGTTTTGGGTTCATCACTTTTAAGGAATACCTAATAATGATCATTTTTATAATACTGGTTAATTTTGTCAAAAGAAAATATTTGAGAACAAAATAATCTTAAACCTATTAAAGGATTTGAGAAACTAGAAAGAAGAGTGGGATAGATTGAGAGGAGAAGATGAAACAAGCTAACCGAAACAACATAGCGAAATGAATTTTTTATCATTGGACATAGGAACTTCTAGATAATGAATTGTTGAAGTTTTCAAAAGAATATTTACTTTTATACAAATAACCATTAGGACGAATGCAGGATTCTAATCGCAAGGGGGCCGAATACATTAAGGCCTAAAATACCAATAATATTTTTCACAAAATAAAAATAAAAATTAGGATCAACAGGTATTACATTTTTCTAGAAAAAGCTTATATAGCGAACTTATATAAATAGAAAAAATTCTTAAATAATACTACTAATATATTGAGGGGTTTTTCGAACAAAAGAGTGTTCTTACCAAGCTCCCATCCATGGATTGTGTAACCCTTTTTGACAGTATAACGCATTAAAGATTCAGCATTTGTGGAGTCCCAAGCTCCTACAGCAGAACCACCGGGCTGTATGGTTCTTCCAGTGAGAGCATTTAATCCAAAAACAACTTGAGCCCTGGAATACACCAAATCATTCATTGTTCAACTCGAAGAATTATGAAGTTTAAGGTTAAAAAAAATGGGAATATGATGGAAATTCAAGTTACCCAGATTTATTAAAGAAGGAGTTTAGTTCATCCCATCTGGACAACGGCAGGCATCCCTCGGTGAAACCAAACAACTCCGAAGTGTTTTTGGAAAATGGAATGCAGGGTTTCCGGTGATCTTCAGTTTCATACATGACCTTATCTTGCAAAGTTCCGCCTAATCTAATCTTCAGTGGCGAAAATGCTGCAACATTTTACAGCAAATTAAGGAACTTTCAGGCTACATAGAGGATTAAATACAACATTCATGAAGATAATAAATTAATTAAGAAGAGATAAGTGCTGCAAATAATGAAGCATGTTTGTGAATGAATTCAAACCTTTTACGGCGTTTAACAAAATATTGTTATTGAGGTCCTGCAGAAAAGAATGACCAAACAAATTTCAGAAAGTATTGTCCACTTATTTGAACATTACCTAGCAAAATAAAAGAAAAGCATTTCATTTTTTTGTCGGCAAACATAAATTGCCTGAGAACCCAAAACTAAATTCTGTATTCCTCAAGTAAAACTATAAGACTGTGTTTCGATTTATGGATTTGAAATGGAAGAATTGGGCACTAATCTCAAATTTAAATATTGATAGTTTAGGTATGGATTTCAATCTTGAAACGCATCTATCTAAACGGAATCTAAGCGACATAGAAAGAATTGGTCCAATTGTTTAGTAACCTCAAATTTTTGTATGGACAAATCAATTAATTGACTTTCCAATCTGTTGAACAATCAATTAGTTTATAATATTCAAACAAGAATCACAAAAAGAAACCTTACAATCCTTAGGTGAACTCATAAAAACCCTACTCTTATGCTGTGTTTGGTTGGAAGATTTGGAGAGAGATTTAGAAAGAGAAGGAGAAAAAATGTGAAATTATGTGAAATGTAGGTATATTTTATTCACATTTCATCTATATTTTCTATTTCTCTTTCCAAATTCCTTCTCAAATTCCCTCAATCAAACACAATAGTAATGTTACACAAACCATGAAGAACCAAATTCTCTCTTGCAAAATGCTTGGAAAGAAAACCCCAAAATAGAACTTGCATTGTTTAACACAACATACAAACACTACTGCTGTCTTTGGTTGGGAGATTTGAGGAGGGATTTGAAAATGAAAAGGGAAAAGACGTGTGAAACTAGGTGAAATATAAGTATATTTTATTTTTATTTTACCTACCTTTTTTCTTTTCCTTTTCAAATTTCCTCCCAAATCTTCCAACAAAACACAGTGTACAAGAAACAGAAAAAGAAACCAGAGAGATGGTAACATTAAACCTTATCATTTGCGAGCAACACATCACAATTAATTTTCATTTCTACATAAACAAATACCAATTTATTACATAGCAAACATTGTCAAATCGCTAGTTGTCTCAAAAATCTTAAGAAATGGGTCCCACAACGTATATCAAGCTAATACTCGACCTCACCAAAGGCAGAGAAACAAGGTCCACAAGAACAGATAGAACATAGTACACAATAACTAAGATAACCGGGCGACAAGACTTGAACTAGGATTTCTGATTAAGAAATGGATCAAACAATGTAATCAAGCTAACACTCCCTCTCACACACAAGATATCGCATGTGGAAAGACAAACAAATTGAAAAAAACAAGACACACGAAAATAGACAGAACAAAGTGCGTAATGACAGAGATAACAAGAATAACAAAACTATGTTAGCTTAGTTATGGTGTACTAAACAACTCCTGTTAAGTCACCAATTATCTTATAAACTCAAACAAGTGAAATAAATCCAATGATATATATCAAGCTATGTGTTCTACAAAGAAGCATATACCAGATTGAGCAGAGAAGCATGGTCCCAACTGCAAGTCCCATAATCACACTTCTCAGGAGGCCACCAATCCAAAGTTGTGCAAATGAAATCACTGTCTGTCCTTCCAATAGCACTCTTCCCATCTATGAACACAGACCCACCAACAGTTTCAGCTCTTCCCCCAATCTGTGAGCTCCCAGATATGAAACCGAAACTAAAGAAACAAACCCACATACAAAAACCCATTGCCAAAAACAGAGAACCCATCTTGAAAATTCAAGCCAGAGTTCAAGATCTGAGTGACTCTCTATTCAATAGAGGAGTTGGGTTACTGAAATTACTGTGGAAGTTGCCATTGGAGGCTATAATGCCAATAAAAAAAATGGGATTTGAGAATAACGTGGCAGTGTTTAGTTTACTGGAATGCATGAAATAGTTAATTTATTAAAATATTTATTGTCATAGTTGATTAAAAAAGAAAAAATAAATGTATTATAAATAAAATCATTTTATACTATTTTAAAAGAATAACTATTTCATAGAAAAATTTAAGAAATAGTTATTCTATTTTCGGCTATCACATTCCAATCAACAAAATAGAGCTTGAGGGTATAAATGATTCTGTGGAAAAATACCTGGGCCGGAGTAACATTACGGCCTTCCCTGGGCCGGAGTAACATTGCGGCCTTTTTACCGAGTCTTTGGCACTTTGGGCCACAAAGCCTATCTCATAGCTTGGCCCAATTTTTACCAAAAATTACCCTCTATATATTATATTTACAGGAAAATCTGTACATCCACTCACAAGTTCAAGATAGCATCGTATCGAGATCACTATGTCTCCTCTTATTCGTTCTGAATAGAAGATTATAACCTAAAAATTTATATCAATCCCACAACATAATTTCTAATTAAATTAAGACTCACACAATAAGAGAGAATCAAATCCACACCAAATACATTAACAGCAACTTGAGACCCCTCCTAACCATCTACGCTGCGCTCAGGGTACCATTGATATACTTTGTTTGAGGAAAACTGAAAAAGGATTAATGAAAGAGAACGGAGGAATGAATCGATGATGTGAGTACTGTGGAGAGTGTGACAGTGGGATGAACGGTTAGGATTTTCTGTGGTACAAAATCATCATTTTTGGATACCAAATCCAAAAAACGACTCTAACCGTTGGATAACGAAAATGTCCATCTTTTGATTGTTCGGTTTAATTTACTTATTGGGTTCGGCTTTGGTCCATTTTGAGATCGGACTAGACAGTGTTGTTGGGCTTGTGGGAGCCACCACGGGTCCCATTTTGATAATCCAAACCGTTCAATGTGTAGAACTTGTTGAGTACTATACGCCTATAAAAATCATGTTTATCGAATATCGATAACTATGCGATCAAGTCAGTTTTATATATAAAAAAATGGACGGTGAAAAAATTAACGGTTGACAAATAACTGTTTTGATCACATAGCTATCGATATCCGATCAACTTGATTGTTTACAAACATATAGTACTCAACGAGTTCTACACATTGAACGGTTCGGATTATCAAAACGGGACTCATGGTGGGCTCTCATAGGTTCAACAGTACTATCCAGTCTGATCTCGAACTGGACTAAAGCCGGACCCTTATTTATGTATGCTATATGGGAAAGGCAACGCTACACCTTCTTTAAGGGACGTGTGTCGTGTAAAACTTGTAATTATAAAATAAAAAAAAAATGGCATAATTTTACACCTCTCGAGCTGTAATTAAACAAATAAATGAATATTATAACCAAACACTACATAAGACATAACTAAATATATAAAAATGATGTCAAAATTAAAGAAAAAAATTAGTCATAATTAAATAATAAAATGACATACCTAATAATGCATATAATAAAAAGTGTGTATTGTAGAATTTTCCATGTTATATTTTCTAGGGATAAAATATACTTATAATGCTGTTTACACCACATTTTATTTTTTTGCCGATTGTGGCCTATTAACACTATATTTTATTTTTTTGCCGATTGTGACCTATTAATTATGGTCAAGTTTGACTATGATCTGTCGATTGAAATCATAAATTATTTTCAGAAAATAACCTTGACCACATTTGTTTTTGTTGTTATTATTTCTGTTGACAGACATGCTAACGTGGCATGATGACATGTTAAATGGAGGGCCTGAAAGTTAGCAATTGTAGCAATTTGAAAGTTAGTTGTTGAGATCAAGGAACCAAGATTAAATCAAGCACCAAATTTACAAAATGGTTCTTATCAAACATGAGATATAGATAATGTTGAGGAAATGGACTTGTAGAGGAAATCATAGACTTAGGTTATCTCTTTCTCTCATATGGTTGAGCTTGGGCCAAGAGAGATACAAGGATCAATCATCAACCATCAAACACACTCGTGCAGAGTTATTAAGGAGTAGTTCTAAATTAGCAATTTTAGAAGTAGATTAAACAAATAGCTTTTCCAACCCCCCTCCCCCCCCAAATTTCTCTTCTTTTTGTCAAATGCTATATTTATTCAACTTTTTGTTCTTGTTTAGGTTTTTGTAACTAGTGACAAGTGACAATTTATTTGAATTAATACATACTTAATTACCTCCATGGAAGTCCTTAATTTGCTTAAGGCATAGGACTCAACCACAAAACCTAATCTTTTTGTGTTTATTAAAATTTTGTTTAAGCCTGTCGATCAATCATTGTCGATTGGGCCTAAACTGAATTTTTGCTAACAAATGCATATACTGTGTTTGTTTTATTTCACTTTCATCATTTAGGTTTTAATTTTAACAAATATAATTTTATAATTTGACTCAAATTTTGATCTAATTTTAAATTGATAATCTAAATCATTCACAAAATGATAATGATATACATCTTCAAAAAATATTTATAATTCTAAGAGAAAGTTAGTGAAATATCTCTCTCCAACTTTGTGTAGTAGGAGAGGTTAAAAATATTTTTTATTATTAGCTAAGGTTTCTTAATGAAATTTCTTTCTAATCATATCAGAGAAATTTTAAAATTTCTCTGTGAAATCAAATAAATTTCTCTGTAAAAATTAAAATTTCTCTGTGTCGGGGCCGAAATTTCTCTGAATCTAATTTTTTATGTGAAAATATTGAGAGACCTTTTATTTTTTTTGATAACTCAGGTATTTCCAACACGCTGATTTTAAGGGAAGCCAGGTCTAATCTTGAGGGTCTTGAAGTTAACAACCGGGCAAACTTCCAGTGGCCCCAAGGGGTGACTCGAACTCGAGATCTGTGGATTTTATATGTCATTTATCTTATAAAATCTTAATATCAAAGACCTTAATTTTTTTTTTCTTAATTCTAGTACTCAAAATTTTGATTTTGTTAATTTTATCTCTAAATAATAGTATAATTTTTTTTAGTACATTAGAAGCTATGATGCAAAAAATAGTTTTACATGTGATCGTACTTGAACCCTATGATATACTAGTAAGATGGAGAGATCCTAAACAATTAAACTAGTCAATCTCGTTTTTCCAAAGTAATCACTTTATTTGGTTTTAAGTTTTCGAGTACAGCTTTTGAATTTTTAATTTTTTTTTAAAATTTTCGTGTTTTTGTGCCTTTAGTGAATTTTAAAAAAACTAATAATTAATTTTTTACTTTTTGAATACACCTAAGTATTTCTAACAAAAAAATATATATAATATATTAAAATAATATAGTACTTAAAATAATATATATAGATTATATTTATAAAATATATTTTTTAATATTAAAATATAATACTATAATAATGTATTTCTAACAAAAAAATATATATAATATATTAAAATAATATAGTACTTAAAATAATATATATAGATTATATTTATAAAATATATTTTTTAATATTAAAATATAATACTATAATAATGTATTTCTAACAAAAAAATATATATAATATATTAAAATAATATAGTACTTAAAATAATATATATAGATTATATTTATAAAATATATTTTTTAATATTAAAATATAATACTATAATAATGTATTTCTAACAAAAAAATATATATAATATATTAAAATAATATAGTACTTAAAATAATATATATAGATTATATTTATAAAATATATTTTTTAATATTAAAATATAATACTATAATAATGTATTTCTAACAAAAAAATATATATAATATATTAAAATAATATAGTACTTAAAATAATATATATAGATTATATTTATAAAATATATTTTTTAATATTAAAATATAATACTATAATAATGTATTTCTAACAAAAAAATATATATAATATATTAAAATAATATAGTACTTAAAATAATATATATAGATTATATTTATAAAATATATTTTTTAATATTAAAATATAATACTATAATAATGTATTTCTATCAATATATATATAATATATTAAAATAATATAGTACCCAAAATGATATATATAGATTATATTTGCAAAATATAATTTTTAATATTAAAATATATAAAAAATACCAAGAATATTTATGGAATTTCAAATAGTTAATCCTATCATATAATGACAAAGTAAATAAAAATCCTTGTTAATCCGGTAGTCATCAAACAAATACTATTTTTCTTAATCCCCTCACTCAATCTCAGGTTTCGTTTGAGAACAAGCTAATTTAGTAACTTTTTAGCTATTTAGCTAAAATATGAGCTAAAAAAAACTAGTATGTTTGGGATGACTTTTTAGCTTTTTACGAAAAGATGTGTAAAAAGTAGAGAGAAAGAGAATCTTTGACTTTTTTGTATGAATTGTTGATTTTTTGGCTAATTTAATAACTTTTTGACTAAAAAATTCAGTTACCAAACGAGGCCTCACTATACTAATAATTTCCTCACTATCTTAGAGCAGTTTTATCAAACTAGTTACTTATTTTCATTGTTTAGTTAAAATAGTGAGCAAATTTCTAAATTTCACCTCCATCAAACTAGCTATCAAATTAGTCATTTTAGCTTTGGTGGTTTTAGCTCAACAAATGTAGCTAGTGATTTTACTTAGTCAAACATTAAAAAAATATTACTTTTCATATTTTGAAATTAATTGTATTGAGTTTATAAAAAATAATTCTAAAATAAAATGAATACACATAATATTTAAATAATAAAAAAAAAGAATAGAGAGTTTGTTGTCAAAATAATTTTTTTTTTTAAAAATAACTTTTAAATCAAAATATAACAAATTTTCAATTAATTTAATAAAATACTCTAACAATTACCACACTAATAATCTTTACCTAACTCTAGAAACAAACCGCACTTATAGTCTTAATAGCATCTTCATGTAAAGTAAAGAGGTAACACCACCTTTCCTTTCTTGTCTCAAATGAGTAGGTGAGATGTATTATTCACCGAAAGTTCCATCAGGGGGACCAAAATTTTCATTGCTAAAACTGATTTTATTTTAAAGTGAAAATCTAATTTGTTTTTCTTTTAGTCTATTTTGATTTTTTTTTTTTTGATTTTTTCCCTGACCTTGATACTAATATGTAATTTAATTGATTAATATAAAATTAAATAAAAATTTAGGTATGTAGTAGAAGAAAGAAAAAGAGAAGATAGTTTAAGGGTATTAAGATTATTTTTCACCTACCATCAATGTTGCATTTTAGTTAAAATTACATAAAAAAGAAAGGACAAAAAAAAAAAAAAAGGAGTTTTGCCCAGGAAAAAAAATCTTTATAATTCTATAATACTAGATGCCTGAAATAACAAATATTACTTATACAAAAAATTACACCGATAGACTTTATTCATTCGAAGTGTAAGTCACATCAAACCAATTTTAAATTTACATTATGTGCCTAACATTTTTTTTGCTTGAAATGATCCTCTAATTAGAAATCAATTCATCTTGCATATGACTTTGCAACATTTCACAGCCCTAACTAATGGCATCTTTTAAGTAAGGAGGCAATCCCACCTTTTCTTTCTTGTCTCAAATTAATGAGAAAATGAAATGTATCATTCACCAAAAGTCCCCATCATGGCGATGTAGCCCCTTAAGGACAACGGGAAAGACAAGTTAGGGCTTCTAAAAGTGGATGGTCATGATTGTTTTGATCATGTGATTAGGTGGATTAACCTTATCATATCTTCTTTGTTACTTTATATTTGTCCTTCTCGTTATTCATCTTCTACCTAACCTATTTGTTGAGAATATATACAAGTAGAAAGCATAAAAGATTAAACACTAATTTTATCTTTGTTTCCCTTTCAACATTTTGAATAGTCAATATAAAAGATTATACTATTTGAAATGATTTTATGAGGGTCCGTTTGTAATTCCATTGGTTATAGTTTTTTAGTACTTATTAGTATTGTTTTTGTTTTTGTGTTTTTAGAAGCTAAAACAATAAAAAGTTTGAAAGTACTTGATTAAGGCCGAAATGTACATCATTGAGGCCGTTAATTAGAATCTCTTAACTTCACTTACTGGTCAAATTGTATACTTTATGTGTGTTGAGTGTCAATCAGGTTGTACATCGTCGGAGCATAAAATGAGCAAAAAGACAGAATTTTGGCAGAGTTGACTTTCTCGCACGTGCGTTGACTTTTTCCGAACGTGCGTTGACTTTTCCGCACGTGCGTTGACTTTTTCTGGGAAAGTCAAACCGATGTTTTAAACCAGTTTGGACGAGATTGGAAGAATAAAAAGGCAAGTAAAAGGCTGGATTAGGGTTCTGAAGTTGTTTTGACCTAAAGGGAGAGGCTAGGGTTTGGAAAGGAAGAGAAACAAAAGCTCCAAGATGTCTCCCATGGTGGTTCCTTCTCCTTCTACCTCCTTCCACTCCTCTATGAGTGGCTAGTCGTCTTTTCTAGGGTTTTGATGAAACCCTAGCCATGTAATTATTTTGTTTTCTTTTTGATCTTTAATTATGTAAAGGTTTAAACATTTGTATGGTGATTTAGAAGTTTCTTTATTATATTTTTCATTATCTCTTCGAATATTTGACTTTCTGTGATTGTTGAATATTATCCATACATGAGTTTTCTATTCCTTCACATTCAAGGTATGAGACGAACTATGCTACGAGGAACGAGTCGTATCACTACATTAGTTAGAGTGAACGATTCGTATTACTTGAGATGGTTCATGCTCGTATATTGAATGTGATGATCTTCTTGTTAAATGCTTTGAGCTTGTAGTTGCGAAGTATTAATCCGTTCAAACCATAACATAATTGATTTCAATTGGAAACCCTAATTATGTGGTTAGTGGTGAATTCTCTACCCTAGGAATTTTTTCCCCAATTCAGTAAACCCAATTTCATCTATTATTGATAATTTAATTCCTTAGTTTAATTTATTCGTTATTAAATTAGGTTATAAACAACCAATCTTTTTATCAAAATTAATTTAGGAATTTGACAATTAAATTAGTTTAATTTCACAATAGTCCCTGTGGATCGATACCCGGACTTGTCATTATTCTGATTGAATTTGGTATAGTTTAGTATTTAATTTTGGTATGTTCAATGACCCATCAAATTTTGGCGCCATTGCCGAGGACTTCTGGCGAAATTAGTTAATTTAAAGTTACATTCTTATTTTAATTTTTAGTTTAGGATTTTATGCTTTTGGTGTTGCTAAGTGTGCAGAGAGTTTGAAATTGGAGCTATCATTGAAGTGCAAGCGGAGCGCAGCCGAGCTTAAAAAAAAAAAAAACCGCAGCACTAAAGTGAGTAAACAGAAGCAAACACTCACAAGCAAAGAACCAAAGTGCTAAAACGAAAGTTAAAGCTTAATTGGGGGTTGGAGACAACGTCTACACGCCAAGCACCCGCAAGACGAGTAAAGCGTTTTCGTTAAACCGCTGTGAGTATTTCCCTTTTAGCATTCCGCTTTCGTAACTTAGTGCACCGAGTCGAACTTTTTGTGTGTGTGTGGGTAGTGTATGCACGGGCGCCGTTCTTGTCACCCTGAATTGTGGAGTTTGGACCTTGAACTAGAAAGGACTCTTAGGAGACTTAGGGCCTCTGCCCGTGTTCCTAGGCTTGAGTATTCGTATTCATACATTGAGCCATTAGAGATGGTAGATCCTAATGTCCCGAATGTGCCCAACCGGACACTTAGGTGCCGTTTGGTAACACTTACGTTTTCAGTTTTCTATTTATATTTACAAAAATTTAAAAAACTCAAATAAAAACTTGTTTGGTAAATTTTTTATTTATAAATCAGTGATCTCAGATTATAAATTTGGCCAAAAAATGTAAACTTAGAAAATTTGTTTCCATTTTGAGTTTTGAGTTTTTTTTTTTTTTACCACCCAACACTAGAATAAAAGAAAAGCAAACACAATACCAACTTATATAGATGTCACATGTGAATTGGTGCAATGAATTCCTTCACAACTGTTGCCACATGCATTTGACCCAACCCCAATTGTGTGGTTTGTTTTGCTGGTCATTATTAGAACTCTTCACTGTATAAGCTTTGTTTACTTAATTGCATAATAAATTTTGTCATAATTCTTCTTATTCTTTTTTGATTGTTTGAATTATTTTGTTTGCTAGCTAACAAAATCAATACAGAGGAATTATGAATATATTCAAGTTTTATCAGTGTTTCTTTGCTTAATTAAATGATAAATTTTGTCATATATCCACAAATTTTGCATGGTTTGCCTACGTCATTGATATCCTTCTTTTATATAGATGTTATGAGCTCTCTCATGACATTTTCTATGCCAGAAAGAAGATCTTTAACTGCACAAACACAAAAGCAAGAAGAGAAAGACAACAAAGAGACAAAAAAAAAAAAGAGAAAGAAAGATAGAGAAAGTGAAGAACCAAAAAAAAGAGTCGAAGAGAGAGAGAGAGAGAGAGAGAGAGAGAGACAGAGAGAGAGAGAGAGAGAGAGAGAGAAACAAAGAGAGAGAG
>NW_021024880.1:1097925-1146000 GCF_004153795.1 Camellia sinensis | reverse complement strand
GCAAAGTTTTTGGACAAATGACTCCCAAACCAAACGGTTTTAGGGCATTAGGTGTAGAGAACCCCTACGGACTAATAACTCGAGTTAAAAATGCTAGAACCTAAACTAGTCAAGTAGTTTTTTTTTTTTTTTTTTTTTAAGAATCTTGGCTCCTCATTTATTCTTTTCTGCAACTCTAGCTATTATCAATGATGTACACCAAGATTATAATAAAAAGATCACCGCTATGATAGTGTGTTCATGTTGAATAAGGCATACTCATGACAAGTGTACTAATACCACAAACATAGACAACTCCCTTGTGCAAACATGGCATGCAAGTATCTACCCAATAAACCTTTTCATACAAGTCTACTATGCTCTCAATTACATATGCAAATATCATCACTCTACTAGCAAAAAGTCACATCAAGTGAAGTAATGCAATCAAGTGAACCATGTATAAGCATGAATTATGAGCCAAATAGCAATGCACAAAAGAAAATATAACCTCTTCCCCCAACTTGAATATAACATGTCCTCAAGTGAAAAAGGAAGAAAAATGAGAGAATATTACCAGAATTGTAGGTGCACATCCAGGTAGACAAGAGTAACATATACACACTTCACACTTTTTTTTTTTTTTTTTTTTTTGTTGAAGAAAAGAAAGAACTAAAAGGAAATTAAATAATAAAATACGATTTTTTTTATTATTATTATTATAAATATATATATATATAAATAAAATAATTGTATATTGATTTATTTTTATTTGGTAAATTATTTATTTACTTAAATAAATTAAAAATGAAATAAAAGAAAAATAATAATAATAACAAAAACCAAACATTTTTTATTTATTTTTTTTTAAATTAGTATATGAATAATAATAATAATAATAATAATAATAATAATAATAATAATAATAATAATAAGAGTAAAAGCAAAACAAATCTGGAATTTTTTTTTTTTTTGAAATTAAATAAAAATAAATTGGGAATTCCCGCACTTGCCGCCGACCTGCTTTTTAAAGCAGAGTGCAACTTCTTCAAATTGCCAATTTCCCGCACGTGGGGGGTTAAGGCCGCACGTGCGGCGATTTTTCTCCTCCTCGCAATTTTTTTTTTTTTTTTGGAAAATCGGCGTCCCACACATGCAGGAGTCAAGTCGCACGTGCGGCTGGTCAACGCACGCCACTCCCCGCACTTGCTTATTTAGTAGTTGCTCAACATTTGTTTTTGCCAATTTTTCCCACACGTGCGGGGCCCAGGCCGCCGTGCGCATTCCCACTTTTTTTTTTTTTTTTTATGGAAGGCCCACTAAAGGTATAATTTTACGCGAAAACCACGGGTACTACTTCTCTTCCCTAACTGTGTTTGTAACTTTCCTATTCTCCACAGGTGACAGACTAGGTTGTTCGGTGCTTGTTACATGGGTTAATTAGAAAGCTTAAGGGACTTGGACATTGCACAGTTAAGGAAAAATAAGAAGAATGACTTGTTCGGATTCGTAGCCTTTTTAATTCGAGTTATTAAGCCCGTAGGGTGTCTTTACACCTAGTGCCCTAAAACCGTCTGGTTTGGGAGACATTGGCCCAATGCTTGTTACATGGGTTAATTAGAAAGCTTAATGGATCAGGATATTGCACAGTCATAAAAAAAATTAAAAAAAAAATAAAAAATATTTTTGAGAATCTTGGCTGCAACAGGTTAGTTTTTCTGTATATGTTGGGTGTTATTATGAGTTACACTGGGCTATTATAGTGGATAGCTAACTTATATGGAGATTGCACTTTACACCGAGGGTACTCATGACTTGTCTACTAGCATTCACAAGTATAGGGAACTTTACTTTTGTATTAACTGAATTGTGGTTTTGACTCAATAGGTTCCTTCATGCTTGTCCACTGTGTCTTTAATGACTCATTATATCTCAATATCACACTGTAGTAGCACATAAGTTGATTGTTAGGTGGAGTAGTGTGGTCATTTGTTGTTGAGTATACATGAATATGTTAATGTTTATGGGTATCATTTCTGAAAACCCTCACGAGACTTTACTCGTTCACTTGGGGTAACCTTGTGGTTTAAAGGCTTGTTGCATATGCTAAATGCAACCGTTTTCCCACGAAAGAGGAAATAGATAGATTTTGTTTAATTTTATTTTATTTTACTTGCTTGAGGACTAGCAAGTAGTAAGTTAGGGGATGTGATTAAGGCCGAAATGTACATCATTGAGGCCCTTAATTAGAATCTCTTAACTTCACTTGCTGGTCAAACTGTATACTTTATGTGTGTTGAGTGTTAATCAGGTTGTATATCGTCGGAGCATAAAATGAGCAAAAAGACAGAATTTGGGCAGAGTTGACTTTTTCTGCACGTGCGTTGACTTTTTCCGCACGTGCGTTGACTTTTCCCGCACGTGCATTGACTTTTTCTGGGAAAGTCAAATCGACGTTTTAAACCTGTTTGGACGAGATTGGAAGGATAAAAAGGCAAGTAAAAGGCTGGATTAGGGTTCTGAAATTGTTTTGACCTAAAGGGAGAGGCTAGGGTTTGGAAAGGAAGAGAAACAAAAGCTCCAAGATGTCTCCCATGGTGGTTCCTTCTCCTTCTACCTCCTTCCACTCCTCCATGAGTGGCTAGTCGTCTTTTCTAGGGTTTTGATGAAACCCTAACCATGTAATTATTTTGTTTTCTTTTTGATATTTAATTATGTAAAGGTTTGAACATTTGTATGGTGATTTAGAAGTTTCTTTATTATATTTTTCATTATCTCTTCGAATATTTGACTTTCTGTGATTGTTGAATATTATCCATACATGAGTTTTCTATTCCTTCACATTCAAGGTATGAGACGAACCATGCTACGAGGAACAAGTCGTATCACTACATTAGTTAGAGTGAACGATTCGTATTACTTGAGATGGTTCATGCTCGTACATTGAATGTGATTATTTTCTTGTTAAATGCTTTGAGCTTGTAGTTGCGAAGCATTAATCCGTTCAAACCATAGCATAATTGATTTCAATTGGAAACCTTAATTATGTGGTTAGTGGTGAATTCTCTACCATAGGATTTTTCCTCCAATTCAGTAAACCCAATTTCATCTATTATTGATAATGTAATTCCTTAGTTTAATTTATTCGTTATTAAATTAGGTTATAAACAACCAATCTTTTTATCAAAATTAATTTAGGAATTTGACAATTAAATTAGTTTAATTTCACAATAGTCCATGTGGATCGATACCTGGACTTGCCATTATTCTGATTGAATTTGGTATAATTTAGTATTTAATTTTGGTGTGTTCAACGACCCATCAATACCCATCATTTTTATTTGTGTGACACTAGTTTTTAAAATGAATAATGTTTGAGGGCTCGAAATTAGGGGCTCGAATTGGCTCAAAACCCAAAACGACGTCGTTTTGGGTTTTGATTTTTTTTTTTTTCCTTCCTTTTCTTCCTTTTCTTTCTTCTTCTTCGTTGAGTTGAACAGAGGCGAGAGAGAGAACACAGAGGTGAGAGAGACGTCGTCGCAGCTCGTCGGCGTCTCAGCTCGTCGACCGATCTCACAGCTCGTCGCTCGTCGGCATAGCAGCCCCGCCTCCACCTCCACCTCCGCCTGATTTTGTTGGCCCCGCCAGTCCAGTTCTCCTCCTCCTTCTCCTCCTCCTCCTCCTCCTTCTTCTTCCCCCTAATTTCGAGCCAAATTCGAGCCCCTATATTCGGGCTCTGTACCATTACTGTTTTAAAATTTCATAAAATAATTTAAAAATTGTTTCTCAAAAAATGGATATTTTCATAAAATATTTCTTGAAGAAAATTTTCCAAACAGCTTTTTAAAATCAATTTCTTTTCTTTTTTATGAACAAAAAATAAAAAAAATGAAAAGGATGGCAAACGTGCTAATTTTTTTTGTCCAAGTCCAATAACCCAAAAAAGGTTCCGAAATTTTGCCCAAAAATTGATTGTGATTGAGATTGACTCATTATTTGGGGTTCTGGATAAATTAATCGATAAAAATTCTGAATATGTAGTATTACTGAATAATTTTCTCATCACTAACTTTTTGTAGGAGCTTACGTCATAGTTGTAGTTATTTATTAGGGGTCATTGCTGGTGCTATATGCGTTATTTTGAAACAATGTGGGACTAAAATGGGCCAAGCTCAGTTTATGCCCAGATTTAAAATTGGGCCGAACAAGTTATCATAGCCCACCTAAAAGTTGGCCCAGAAGTTGCCTTTATGATTGAACTCTTGCTGGATTTTCAACCTGTTTTTGAAAATCAGCCCGAGATCGAGTCCCAAGATCCCCTTTCCCTATCTGTGAACCCGACTGGAAAAAGATATTTCATTTTTTTTTTTTTTTTTTTCATTTTGAAAGCTTTCTTTCATTTTGTGGGAATATTGAAATTAAATCTAATTGTCCAATTATCAAGATTTTTTTTATCTATTGGTAAATAAAAAGGAGGAAAAAAAAATCAAGGAAAAAGATTAAATATTAAACATAAGGTTAAATTCTAATTTGTGGGATGGAGGTTGCGGTAGATTAACTTGGATTAACTTTGTAATCTAACTTTAGAGGTTGAGACTCCACTTTAATACTGTGTTTGTTTTATCAATACATTAATATAGTGTTATGAAATCAATAAGAGCAATAGTTACGAAATGAGTGAAACTGACTTGACCTATCTTAATTAATTAAGTACAAGACAAGATCGACCTCATCTATTTTGTTTTTTTTGTACAACTTCATTAGTCAAGAGCACCGTATGCATGTAACATGATTTTACTCTGAAACTACTAAATAATTTCCTCACATTTTCTTTACAAAACACAGTTTCTTCATTCATTTTATAAATTCATAAAAAAAAAAAAATCAATATATTATTTTGTTTCTTGTTATCATAAGTTATTTGGAAACTAGCATATGCAATTAACTTATTATTCATTCTCAATAGCAAAGGCACTTATTCAACTCCTATACCTTCACCACCCAACAATCAAGCAAAGCATAAAACCCCAAACTAAACCTACAAAAACCCTAATCTCACCAACTTTAGTTTCTTACTTTCTTTTCCCACAAACAATTTTCTCACTATCCTCATTTTCCCTAGAAAAACACATCATCATCTTCACCCTCCTAATTCAAATCATCATCTCTTTGAATATCATCATCGGTAGGCTGTTGTGTGCAGCAATAGTCCTTGAGTATGGGAGGAAAGAAAGGGTTATAAGGGAACATCTGAGGCCAACACTTAGCATCCACATCAAGAAAAGCCCGGCAACACGTAGATTCCATCATCCGGAACTGAGCCGAGAGGAGGGAGGCTACGATCTCTTCAACACAACCGTGAACACCTTTTAGAGATGCCAAGCATTCAATGCCTCCTTGACCATCTCCCCATATATGCGCCACACTTGGTGCAACCAACATGGACACAAATGTTGTAACCATTAAAATTGAAGAAATTGAGCCAGCTCGGGACATTTTTGGATGAAAAAAAAATGGAAAAAATTTTTGGTTGATGGTATTGGTGGTGGTGGAAGTAAAGTGTTACAAGAAAAGGGTGACGATTTTTGGAGGTGAAGGAGATGGGTTATATAGGGGTGTAGAGGGCATAATGTTTTGAAACTGGTGCTTTTATTTCAATTTATGTTGTGTTTATTACTTCTTATTGTTGGTTCTTAATATTGCATTGTAATGCAGTTTAATGCATTGAGTTGGTGCATAACGTATGCACATTTTATTTTAGGGTTTATTATGTCTTCAATTCTTAAAGCGAGAGTTTTTTTGTCCCAATATATAAAATGTTTCAATTGGGTTTTCCAACTTAACTCCATTAATAAATATCTTTAAAGTTAGGGATAAATGTGTAATTTTGGAGTGAAATTACATATTTTAGAGACTAGAAGTGTAAAAAAAGAAAATTAAGTGGATTTTCACATTAATAACACATATTACATATTTTGGAGATTAAAAATATAATTTTTGAAGTGAGGTTTCATATTTATCCTTGATTTTAACATATATTGATGGAATTTGGTTGGAGAGCTAAAATGAAACACTTTTTATATAGTGAAAACTAAATTTCACATAATTTAAATATTAGAGAGCAAAATAACACAAATAACAGACTTAAGGGCTTATGAAATTAATCCAAACACTTTCTATCATTCAAATTTTAATCCAAAATTATAAAATTTAATGATTTTAATCCAAAATTATGAAATTTAAATTTCATAATTTTGGATTAAAATTTGAAGAAGTTAACTTAAAAGGAAAAATTAGAAAAATATTAATGGTAATAAATAGAAAACTTACCTAATTTGCTTCAATTTTAATTTAAAAGGTCAAATTATCTTTAGACCAATAAAATTATGAAAAATCATTTTTAATAATATAAAAAAATTCAAAAACCTAAAAATATGAATGAGGAGTAACATACAATAATATTTTTCTACACATACTCCATGCATAATTCTTCTCATTAAAAAATATGCAGTTTAGTAAGATTTTAAATATATGTAGCATTGTTCATTTAAAATTACAATACATTGATGGAAAACAAACATTTTGGAGAAAATTTTATTAAAAAAAATATAGAATAATTAAAACGAAAAAACTGTGCTAATAATGGGAAGGAATAGTTTTTTCTGTAATTTTTTTTTTCAATTTCATAATTTTGGATTAAAATTTGAATGAGAGAACTTAAAAGAAAGATTTAGGAAAATTTAATGGTAATTAATGGAAAATTTCTAAAGTTATTTCTTTATAACATAACTAAATTTAATTGAATTTAAAAAGGTAAAATTATCTTCTTCTTCTTTTCCCTGCAAATTCAAGTCCTAACTAGTCTTAAATAAATAAATAAAGGGCAAATTATGTCAATTGTTTCTCTATTTTGGCCTTTGTGCCAAATGTAGGGACTATTAATATATTTTGTCATTCATCTTTAGTAAACTTTTTAAAAATATCCTAATTTTTTTTTATATAAAATTTTTAGTCTTCTAATTGTGATGCATCTAAAAAAATTTAACTCAAATTTTTTAAAGTTTAAAGAAGACAAATATAAGTTGAAAAACTAAACTGGCTTTTTAATTTTAGTTGAATTATCTTTTATTGAGAAAGAGATTATTATAGAAGGCCATACCATGCATTATTAGTATCTGAGAGCAACCCATATAAAATGCCTCACACCACTACTGATAACCAATATAGCCAACATATTTGATAAACTCACAAACTTTCTTATTAAAAAAAACAAAAAAAGTTATAAAAATTAAAACATGGGGGAATTCAAATTCCTTCAGTAGTTGAGGCAGCCTCCATGAGTACATCAGTTTAGTTTACCCCTGCTGAAGCCATGGTGGTGGTAGTAATTTACTCAGCTTCCTCTAGTTCACCAAAATTCTCAAATGATTTCGAAGATGGCACCAGTGCTGGTGCCAATTTTGGTGCCCGTTTAGGTGTGCGTTTGGCTAATTCCTCAAAAGATTTCAGAGGTGATGTTGTCACAGGTGTTGGTGTCAGTTAGGGGTGAAAGAATAACCGGAAGGGCCGACCGAACCGAACCGAACCGACTTATATAATATTGATAAGCCCAAAATGTGAAGCCCCAAACCTATGTAGGAATTACATGGCCTGAGCCCAAATTTTATGCAAAATGGATAGAATATATAGGCCCAAAATGTGAGGCCCAACTAGGGGAAAAAAAATGGCCAAAAAATCAAAAAACCGAAAAAACCGCACTGCACCGTAATAAACCGAACCGCGCCGGTTTATGTCATTTTCCTGGGCGGTTCGGTTCACAAATATAAAAAACCGAAATGATCGGTTCGGTGCAAAACTAGTAAAAAAACCGACCGAACCTAACCGATTTCACCCCTAGTGTCAGTTTTGGGGCGTGTTTAGGTACATGTTTAGCTAACTCCTCAAAAGATTTTAGATATGATATTGGCACTGATGTTGGTGCTAGTTTTGGTCCGCGTTTAGCCAATTCTTGAAAGATTCCAAAGATGATATTGGCACAGGTGTTAGTGTCAGTTTTGGTGCGTGTTTAGCTAATTCCTCAAAAGATTCCAAAGAGGATGTTGGCACAAGTATTGGGGCCAATTTTGGTGCGCGTTTAGGTGGTTGTTTAGCTAATTCCTTAAAAGATTCTGGAGATGATGTTGGCACAAGTGTTGGTGCCAATTTTGGTGCGTATTTAGGTGTACGTTTAACTAATTCATCTAAAGATTCTAGAGATGATATTGGCATAGGTGTTGGTGCCAGTTTTGATGCACGTTTAGGTGTGCATTTAGCTAATTCCTCAAAAGATTTTAGAAATGGTGTTGCTGCTAGTTTTGGTACGCATTTAGCTAATTCCTCAAAAGATTCCAGAGTTGATGATGGCATGGGTGTTGGTGCTAGTTTTGATGCTCGTTTAGCTAATTTCTCAAAAGATTCCAGAGATGGCGCCTGCATTGGTATTGATTCTATTTCCTGCTTAACTATTTCAATCATTTTGGTGAAATTTTTGGTGCATGACGTAATGCTAGTCTAGCTAGTCCGGATGGGACTAAGATAGTGTAACTCGACTTTTCGTGCTCATTTCGAAAGACGAATAGTTCTACAGTTCGGATTCTTGTGGTCCTGAATTTAATTTCACAAGTGCAATGTGAAACAGTGAAAATACAAAAGAGTTCAAATCCGACAATTCTTTTGGAAAATCGATGTTTGAATCAAATGCCAAAAATGGACTACTTTTAGAGTCGCCACCTAAATATTTTTAGAAAATTTAGAAAACCCAAGACTCGTGCCAAAGGCTATTAGTCCGTCATCATCAAAGTGTCTCAACTCGGGAACTTAGTACGGAGGAGAATGTCATGAATTGAGCACCCTACTCACCCGATCAAAGATCGGCCTCTACTAATTATGATGTAATTTTTATTTACATTATATGCTTTTATTTCGATTATTAGGCTAACTTACTATGTGATGCACACAATGTATAGACTAATTTGCAAGAATTTAAACATTTGATTTCGTGTTTTATTTGAAATATTTTTGTGAATTTGACACTTGAAAAAGTGGGCTTAAAATAAACATTTAATCAAACTATCCCAATTCAAGCAGCTAGTCTTTATTCACAGGCATTCAAACAATTATATCATTTAAGCAATTAGCCTCATGGAAGCATGCTTTGACATGGTAACACAAACATTCGATCCAAAATGCAAAAACTCAAAATTACTCACCTAGTACTCCAAGCCAAAACAAAATAAGATAATTAGAAGAAATGTGCATGTTCCTAATTAATGCAATATGACTAATGCAACGCACACATTTTTTATTTTAATAAGTTCGGCTATGAACATGGCATAATTTCATTTAAGACACGCGATAAAGCACGTATTTAAGTAATGAATTTGAACATTGATATTGGGTTAGCACGATGAGCTGAACCTTGGATGCATGTAAAATAATGGATGCAAGACATAAGAATGCTAATTTGAAAAATAATGTCTTATACTAACCATCGTAAGCAAGTAAGGAAAATGGACAAAGACATGGAGTTGGAAGACATACAACTTATTACATAATGATCCTCATGCAAAGAGGATGCGAATCAAAGTCCAAAAATCCAAATTAAACTAATTATTACAAAGCCAAATGAATAAATAAGCGAAGAATTAATTAGCTAACTATGGGGATATATTTTCTGAATACCAACACGTGGCATGGTGACGCCGACGTGTCAGCCGAGGTGCCACGTGTCGTGGTAGTTAAGCCGAGAAGATCTCGGAGTTGCCGAGGTTATTCCCGAAGATATCGGAATCCGAGATAAGTAGATAAGGGACAAGAGTCCTAAGGCAAAGAGGAGACTTAACCAAGATAAGGATAAAGCTTTTAGGGAGTTTATCTTTATCTCTTAAAGAGTCCAAAGTAAGCACTAAAATTGGAGTTCATAGAAGTCATACTTTTAGTGGGACTTGGATTGAGTATATTATAAAAGAGAGGCACCCCCGTTGGTCTAAGGTATGCAATTTATGTTTTGAGTATTAAGTTTTGCACTTGATTATCTTTGAGAGATATACTGACTTGATCGTCGGAGTGCCCCCGGGTGGAAGAACCACCGCCGGAGCCTTTTCTTTCTGTTTCAGGTTGCTGAAGCCATCTATTCTGCCTGTGCTCTCCAGTTGATCACTAAGCAGGCAGTGTGGTCAGATTTTTAATCAAACTATCCCAATTCAAGCATCTAGTCTTCATTCACAGGCATTCAAACAATTATATCATTTAAGCAATTAGCCTCATGGAAGCATGCTTTGACATGGTAATACAAACATTTGATCCAAAATGCAAAAACTCAAAATTACTCACCTAGTACTCCAAGCCAAAACAAAATAAGATAATTAGAAGAAATGTGCATGTTCCTAATTAATGCAATATGACTAATGCAACGCACACATTTTGTATTTTAATAAGTTCGGCTATGAACATGGCATAATTTCATTTAAGACACTCGATAAAGCACGTATTTAAGTAATGAATTTGAACATTGATATTGGGTTAGCACGATGAGCTGAACCTTGGATGCATGTAAAATAATGGATGCAAGACATAAGAATGCTAATTTGAAAAATAATGTCTTATACTAACCATCGTAAGCAAGTAAGGAAAATGGACAAAGACATGGAGTTGGAAGACATACAACTTATTACATAATGATCCTCATGCAAGAGGATGCGAATCAAAGTCCAAAAGTCCAAATTAAACTAATTATTACAAAGCCAAATGAATAAATAAGCGAAGAATTAATTAGCTAACTATTCTATTTCAACAAGGATAACCATGATAAGTAAACTAACTATTTAAGCTAACTAGCCATAACAATTATAAATAAACAATAATAATAATTACAACTGTTACCAAAAGACAAGCTAAAGGGGGGGGGTGAATTAGGTTTTTATAATTAAAATTAATAATACCCTAATAAAAATTATGACTAGCACAATAGATAAATATAATTAATGAAATAAAAATAATTAAAACAAGTGTCTTAACAACTATGTTAGTTAATGATTTTAGTACAGTAAAAATGTGAAATATAGTTATGGCAATTTAAAATAAAATAAAGAGACAAGGGAGAGAGAGGCAAACAAATTTATAGTAGTTCGGCTTTAACTCAGCTTTAACTCCTCAAGCTTCACTTGAGATTTTCCAATATACTCTAACTTCACAGGGTGCTAGCAACCTTTTCACTAAGGGAGCAATCCTCCACAGATTTTACACTGACTTTCTAAGTCAAGAACACTGAGTGTACTATACACTCTTACAAGGTTGAAAATAAGGTATTTTTGCTTTCACAGAAAGCTACAAGAATTATCTCTCAAAGATAGATATAAAAATGAAATTCTGGTTTTTCTGTAAACCTCACACAAGAAAGATGGGCTTAAAGCCATAAGGCTCAATGTATAATTTTCTGAGAATAGATGTGAGTGATTATAGATCAAAGAATATTTTTTCAGGTTTTTGTAATTTGTTTACATTAGAGGCTTTGGTATATATAATGAAAATTATAGCCGTTTATAGCCGTTGTAGTCATTTGAATTTATAACCGTTGTACTCCATCATTACTAATTTGAATTTCTTCCACTCCATCATTACAAATTTGAATATCTTTCGCTTGAACCTTTTCAACTTTTTGGCCTGCTGCTATGCTGGGCTATTTGAACCTTTATTTTAGGCTGTTTGAACTCCTGATATGATCAAATATTAAGTACATTCTAACAACATTTAGGATAAAGGTTTAGGTGAAAAATAAGGGACAAAATAAATTTTGATTTTATTAAAACATAAAATCATCAAAATAAATGTTGATTCTATTTTTCTCTTTCAAATAAATCATCAAAATAAATTTTAATTCTATTTTTCTCTTCCAAATAAATTAAAACATAATAAAATAAATCATCAAAATAAATAATCATGGGTCAGAATCTGGAGAAGGAGGAGAAAAAATGATAGTGATAAATAACATCAAAAAATAGATAATCAAAACATATATATACATATATATATATGAATCGCCCGCGCATTTCTTTTTCATTGAAAATCGCGTCGAACACGCGGCCTCGCTTTTGCGTCAGCCGACCGACATAAGCAGCTTTCCTTGATTGCCGTTCGCCTCCGCTATCTCTCCCTCTTTGTCTTCTTCTCTTCAGCCTCTTCTCTTCAGCCTTCTTTTTAATCACACTCGTCTACTTCTTCTTTTTCACCTCACTCTCTTCTATCTCTTCTTCACCGCTCTCTTCTGTTTTTCTTCCTCATCAAGAGACAAAAAAAAATTGAACGGAGGAGGCCAAACATCAATATGTTCTCTTCTATTTCTCTGCAACTCATTTCTTTTACACCTCTCACCTCGAAACCATGGCTTCCTTCTCCCGTCCCCTCACTCTATTTCCGGACCTGGACGATCCCATAAGCTCTGCGGGACTGAGTGCCTCTACTCATACTCTTCCTGTCATTCCTCTGCCTAACCTTCCTATGATGTCGATTGAGCAAATCATGGCAGCTCAATCTGACATAGAAGCCAATCATTTCACACTGACGTCCTGTATGGAGATGGTGACGGCAGTCACAAAATTGGCTCACCGATTGCAAAACTAGACGATTGAGCTCCATCAGGTCAACGCCCAACTTTCTCTGCTCTAGCGCATGTACAAGGATGCGCGAACAGAGATAGGCGCACTGAAGGCCGAAAATAAAGAGCTTAAACGGAAGACCACCTCCATGGCCCGATTTGGAGCAATGTCGTTCTTAGCCTTTGATAGTCAGCGGGGAGTCGTGGCTCTCGACGAAAGCACGGGGGTAGGGGCGTTAAGGGTTGCCCAAGGTGATAAAAAGAAGAAGAAAACGATGGAAGAGGCGAGTAAGTAAGATCAGCGTATGGCCGAAAAAAATAAAAGTTTTTTTGTTTTTTTTTGTTTGTTTGTTTTAATCGACGTGTGGTTGTAAAAAAAATGAAGGGTGTTTTTTTTTATATGTAAATATTTGTATTTTGATTTGTTTTTGTTTTTATGTTTAAGTACTGAAAAATGAAATTAAAAAGCAGAAAAAAATAAAAAAATTAAGTCCAAACAAAAAATAATAATGAGAAAAAAAATAAAAATAAAAGAAATTAAGCCTAATAACAAAATAAAAAAAATAAAATAATACCAGCAGAAATTAAACTTAATGAGATGTTGGTGTTGCTAGAATGGTAATACAAAAAAAATTCCGTGAGGGTTTTTTAAAAAAATCAATGTGTGCAAAGTTAACTTTAACTTAAGATGCAGAACAAAAAAAAAAAAAAAATTACACAGTTGAGAATAACAAACTGTTAAGGAGAATAAATGTATGAAGGACTTGAAAATATTCAACTGATATAAATGTTTTCATGTCAATGTAGCAATACACATATATCATTTTAACAAAAATTCAAGTTTCACAGTCATAACAAAACTTTTTAAGTAGAAATCGACATTCCAAGCTCGCCACGAATAAAATTGAAGCGATCCTCGCTTAGGGGTTTTGTGAAAATATCCGCCAATTGCTTGTCGGTGTTTACAAATTCAAGTACAATATCTCCTTTTTGAACATGATCTCTTAAAAAATGATGTTGAATTTCAATATGTTTTGTTCGTGAGTGTTGAACCGGATTTTTGCTTAAATTGATGGCACTAGTATTATCACATTTAATAGAGATATGATCATAATGCAAATCAAAGTCCTCAAATTGTTGTTTCATCCAAAGTATTTGGGCACAACAACTTCCGGAAGCTATACATTCAGCTTCGGCCATTGATAAAGCAACAAAATTTTACTTTTTGCTAAACCAAGATACTAATGAGTTACCAAAAAAGTGACAAGCGCCACTGGTGCTTTTTCTATCAAGTTTGCATCCGGCAAAGTCGGCATCCGAGTAACTAATTAAATCAAATGCAACATCTCTAGGATAAAGCAGTCCCAAATTTTGAGTGCCAACAAGATATCTAAAAATTCTTTTAACGGCACTGAGATGTGATTCCTTAGGATTTGATTGATATCTAACACACATATAAACACTAAACATAATATCCTACTTGCAGTTAAATAAAGAAGTAAGCCGATCATACCTCAATATTTTGTTTGATCAATGGACTTACTTTTTTCATCCTTATCTAGTTTAATGGATGTGCTCATAGGTGTTCCAGCTATTTTTGAGTCATACATACCAAATTTTTTGAGTAGTTCTTTTGTGTACTTAGCTTGGTTGATAAAAATTCCTTCTTTAAATTGTTTGATTTGAAGCCCAAGGAAATAATTTAGCTCTCCCATCATGCTTATCTTAAACTCACCTTGCATACACTTAGCAAATTCCTTACACAGGGTTTCATTAGTAGCACCAAATATAATGTCATCCACATATATTTGCACAATAAGTAAATCATCATTTTTAGTTTTAACAAAAAGTGTTGTGTCAATCGTTCCTCTAGAAAAATTATTTTCAATCAAAAATTTACTTAATCGTTCATACCATGCACGAGGTGCTTGTTTCAAACCATATAAAGCTTTTGATAGTTTAAAAATATGATTTGGAAAAGCATGATCTTCAAAATCTCGGGGTTGTTTAACATAAACTTCCTCATTTATAAAACCATTAAGAAATGCACTTTTTATATCCATTTGATAAAGTTTGAAATCTCTAAAACATGCAAATGCAAGTAACGTGCGAATGGCTTCTAATCTAGCAACCGGAGCAAAGGTTTCATCGAAATCAATACCTTCTTCTTGATTGTATCCTTGTGCAACAAGTCTAACCTTGGTTCTTATAATTGTGCCGGATTCATCAAGCTTGTTTCGAAAGATCCATTTGGTACCGATAATGGTATGATTTTCAGGTTTTGGCACAAGTTCCCACACTTTGTTTCTCTCAAATTGGTTAAGCTCTTCATGCATAGCTATCATCCAATGTTCATCGAATTCGGCTTCTTGAAAGTTTTTAGGCTCAATTTGTGAGAGAAAAGCCAAGTTACTACAAATATTTCTAAGTGAAGAGCGAGTTTCAATACCTTTTGTAGGGTCACCTAGGATTAAATCCTTAGGGTGATTATGAACAAACTTCCATTCTCTTGGCAAATCGTCATTGTTTTCTTCTTCTTCTTGAGGTGAGAGAATAGGTTGTTCAATCTCTTTGTTCAACTTACATGGTTGGTTCTCTTCTTTGTAGATACTTGAATTTTCCACATTTAGTTCCAAATCTATATTATCACTAATAATTTGTTTTAGCAGAGATGTTAGTTTCATCAAATACCACATGTATAGATTCTGCCACAACTAGAGTTCTTTTATTAAAAACACGATAAGCTTTGCTAGTTAAGGAATAGTCAAGAAAAATTGTTTCATCAGATTTTGAATCAAATTTACCTAAGTTATCCTTACCATTATTATGCACAAAACATTTACAACAAAAAACATGCAAGTGACTAATGTTGGGCTTTCTATTATGCCAAAGTTCATAAGGAGTCTTTTTGAGAATAGGTCTAATTAGTGCACGATTTAAAATATAGCATGCAGTGTGAACGGCTTCGGCCCAAAAATATTTAGGAAAATTATTTTTGCAAAGCATTGTTCTACTCATCTCTTCTAAAGTTCTATTCTTCCTTTCTACTACAATTTGTTGAGGAGTTCTAGGTGCTGAAAAATTATGTCCAATGCCATGCTCATCACAAAATAATTCAAATTTCTCATTTTCAAGTTCTCTACCATGGTCGGTTCGAATATTAGTAATAAAAAAGCCTTTTTCATTTTGAATTTTACGACAGAGTTTTGTGAAAGAAGAAAAGGTTTCATCTTTGTGTGCTAAAAACATAACCCAAGTAAATCTTGAATAATTATCAACAATAACAAGACAATAACGTTTACCACCTAGACTAGATGTCCTTGAGGGACCAAATAAATCCATATGTAATAGTTGTAAAGGTCTAATTGTGAAAATATGAGATTTTGATTGAAATGATGTTTTATTTGTTTTCCTTGTTGACAAGCACTACAAAAATGATCTTTTTCGAATTTAATTTTTGGAAGTCCAATGACCAAATCATTTCTCAAAAGTTTAGCAATTAAATACATATGAGCATGACCAAGTCTTCTATGCCATAACCAACTATTTTCATTATTTACATATAAACATTTAACAGCACTAGCATAGAGATCATTAAGATGAAAAACATAAACATTATCATGGCGATTACCAACGAATAAAGCTTTATGATCATTTGTGCTTTCAATTGTGCAATGTGATTTATCAAAAATAACCCGATTACCTTTATCACATAATTGGCTAATACTAAGTAGGTTATACTTAAGTCCATCAACAAGTAAAACATTTTCAATAGAAGTGTTAGGAGAAATACCGATGCTACCAATACCGATGATTTTTTCTTTCTTGTTGTCTCCAAAAGTAACAAATCCTCCATCTTTCGATGATAGTTTAGTAAAGAATGATTTATCTCCAGTTATGTGTCTGGAACATCCACTATCAAGGTACCACTTCCCTTCTTTAGCTTTGGACTAAAAACAAACCTACAAGATGACAATCAAGTGTTGATTTTTGGTACCCATAGTTTCTTGGGTCCTTCTTGGTTAGTTTTGTTAGATCCCTTAACAATCCAAATCTTTTTAATTTCCATGCTTATATTATTTTTGAACGGACAAGAAGATATATAATGGCATTTCTTTCTACAATAATGACAAGTAATATGGGGGTGAGTCATGAGAGGTGCCTTTTCAAATATTGTATTGAGATTCTTTTATTTTTTAATAGGGTCATATCCAATGCTCGCCGTATCGAAAACACATCTTTGATTTCCAAGAAGCATGTTAAGATTATCTCTACCTTTTACAAAATTTTCATGTGTTTTTGTTAAATCATCAACATTGTTTTTTTTAAGTAGTTTTCTCATTAGAGATAGTATCAAAATCATTTTTCAAAATATTTTTTTCTTTTTTTAGTTATTCTATATTAATAGATAAAGATGCAGCAGATTTCTTCAATAAATTATTTTTGGTACAAACTTTTCTAAATTCATTTGATAGTTCATGGAATGCACTTTCAAGTTCTTCATAAAAAGTAGTTACCTCATCTTAAGTAGAGTTTTCATCTTCAAGAGCCATGAGACATAAGTTGGCTACTTCATTTTCAATTTCATCACTTGAGCTTTCATCTTTACTTTCTCCCCAAGCTGCTACTATGGCCTTTTTGTTTCTTTTGTAGTCTTTTCCATGATTCTTCAATTTTGGACAATCCATCTTCATATGTTCAGGATTTTTGCACTCATAGCAAATAATAGGCTCTTTCTTGTTATCTTTCTTGTATTCTTTCTTGAAATGTCTTCTTCCTCCATAATTGTCTTTCTTGAAGTATTTTTTGAGATTTCTACTAAACATGGCATAACTTTCATCCTCACTGGAGTTTTCATGTTCTTCTTCATTTGATGAGGCTTTGAATGCAATTCCACTTTCCTTTTTGTTTTTAACATCCTCATGTCCTTTCATGGTGATCTCATAAGTCATAAGGGAACCCATAAGCTCATCCAATCCAAGTGTGGAGAGATCTTTGGCTTCTATAATGGCGGTGACCTTTGCTTCCTAATTCTTTGGTAAACACCTAAGAATTTTTCTTACCAACTCACTGTTAGTATGAGTTTTGTCAAGAGATTTCAAAGAGTTTACAATTTTAGTAAATCTAGTAAACATACTTGAAATAGATTCATCAGAGTTCATTTTAAACAATTCATAACTGTGAACAAGCATATCAATACGAGATTCCTTTACTTGGTTTGCACCTTCATAAGTTACTTCAAGTTTGTCCCAAATTTCTTTTTCCGAATCACAACTTGAAATTCTATTACACTCCTTAGAGTCTAATCCACAAACAAGGGTGAGTTTGGCTTTAGCATTGGCTTGCAATAATTTGTGATCCCTCTCATTACACTCATCTTCAGTTTTAGGTACATTAATATTGTCTACTAATTTGGTAGGAATTTTTGGACATTTGGTGACAATAATCCACATAGCATAATCAGTGGCTTGTAGGTATAGGGTCATCTTATCTTTCTAATGACTATAGTTGTTTCCATCAAATAATGGTGGCCTATTGGTGGCTTGTCCTTCAGTAGTGCTAGTGCTAGCTAAGGTTGCCATGGATTGAAACTCTTAGATGGTTAAATCTAAAGCAAGAGTCTAGGCTTTGATACCAATTGTTATCCAAAAGACAATCTAAGAGGGGGGTGAATTAGGTTTTTATAATTAAAATTAATAATACCCTAATAAAAATTATGACTAGCACAATAGATAAATATAATTAATGAAATAAAAATAATTAAAACAAGTGTCTTAACAACTATGTTAGTTAATGATTTTAGTACAGTAAAAATGTGAAATATAGTTATGGCAATTTAAAATAAAATAAAGAGACAAGGGAGAGAGAGGCAAACAAATTTATAGTGGTTCGGCTTTAACTCGGCTTTAACTCCTCAAGCTTCACTTGAGATTTTCCAATATACTCTAACTTCACAGGGTGCTAGCAACCTTTTCACTGATGGAGCAATCCTCCACAGATTTTACACTGACTTTCTAAGTCAAGAACACTGAGTGTACTATACTCTTACAAGGTTGAAAACAAGGTATTTTTGCTTTCACAGAAAGTTACAAGAAGTATCTCTCAAAGATAGATATAAAAATGAAGCTCTAGTTTTTCTGTAAATCTCACACAGGAAAGATGGGCTTAAAGCCATAAGGCTCAGTGTATAATTTCTGAGAATAGATGTGAATGATTATGGATTAAAGAATATTTTCAGGTTTTTGTAACTTGTTTACATTAGAGGCTTTGGTATATATAATGAAAATTCTAGCCACTTATAGTCGTTGTAGTCATTTGAATTTATAGCCGTTTATAGCCGTTGTACTCCATCATTACTAATTTGAATTTCTTTCACTTCATCATTACAAATTTGAATATCTTCCACTTGAACCTTTTGGCCTGCTGCTATGCTGGGCTGTTTGAACCTTTGTTCTGGGTTATTTGAACTCCTGATTTAATCAAATATTAAATACATTCTAACAACATTTAAGATAAAGGTTTAGGTGAGAAGTAATGAGACAAAATAAATTTTGATTTTATTAAAACATAAAATCATCAAAATAAATGTTGATTCTATTTTTCTCTTTCAAATAAATCATCAAAATAAATTTTGATTCTATTTTTCTCTTCCAAATAAATTAAAACATAATTAAATAAATCATCAAAATAAATAAGTATAACAACAACACTAATAATTAACAAGACTAATTGTAACAACAATAATAAATTAATTAATTACAACAATGCACAGAGTGTTAATTGATAATAATGATGTAAGCACGGATGCACATAGGTTGCATGCACAATGTCCAAGAACAGCTTTGTCTGCCTATGCTTGCTCTGTTTCACCTTCAGCCACTACCCTCTATTTTCTGCAAAATACACTGCTGACCAAACATTGATGACCGGCCGGCCCTCAATGAAGCCCAGCCGGGCCTAAAGAAGGCTGGACGTGCCTCAATTTCATGCAAAATTCTGTTTTGTACTCTGAAGTGAAAACAATGCAGACTGAGTGTTCTGAACTTTGTTTGTCCCTCTCACACTTCTCTATCATGAGAAAGCCACGAGAGAAGGTTGGAATCGTTTCGAAAACCATCAATGAGCAAGTTGATTGCTTGATGATTTTGGGTACAATTTGGACAAAAATCAATAAATGCAATGAACAATAACCACTCCTCCCTTTTATCGTAGAGTAAACTCAAAGAGAGAGGTAGAGACGCTTCAAGATTCATCAAAACATCATGAATTGATGTAAGACAACCCTTGACACAATAGATTCGACATAACGTCCGGCCGAACCCCAAGCAATATAACTCATTTTCTTTATGTGGGTTGATTCATTTTAAGCCAAATTCATTAGTCTTTACCATCCTTTAATCCATTAAGTCCAATATGATTGTTATGCCCACTAGAGATTACGTCCACTAAGTGAAAATATATCAAACGGGAGGTGATTCTCTTCATGAAAAAGAGACTACACCGTTGGCAATGAACCTCCGTAGAGATTAAGCCATTAAACATAAATCGCTAGTTCATGTTTTGAATAACCATCAACCGATTGAAACAACTCTCAAATGAAATAAATGAATGGCAAGTTTATCATTAAAATGAGGTTCTTAAACATGGAAATTAGTTAAAGAAAAGCTAAGAACAATATACAACAAGCTATGTAGGCAAACTTATGAGACAAAAACCAAGTTAATCAAAGCATGAACTATTTAAACAACCTATAACAGCCCTAAAACAGCCCTCAAGAGATGAAAAACAGTGGCTCAAAATGCATGAAAAGAGCCTAAAAAGCTAATCAACAAAGAGAGAAGACAAGACTAGTAAGTAAGAACAAGGAGGGGTGGCTAACCCCTCAATTTTTGAAACCTCAAAGTATGATTTTTAGCCATTTTTTAACTCTATAAATCAATTTAGAGAGCAAAGAAAAAGAGTGTAAAAGTAAGGGTTTGAGCTATAGATAAAGGTGTAGAAAGAGTGTAAACTCTCTCTACCTTTTTGGTAGCTCTCCAAACCCAAACTCAAACACTTGAAAGAGAATCAAAACAACACGAGACTACAAGAACTAGATAGCAATAAATAGAACAAGAAGTAAAAGAGAGGACGACAAACTGATACCTTTTAAGGAAGTGAGCTTTTGCTTATGAATCAAACTAAGTCTCAACACACTCAAGCTTGAATTATGCTGTTCAAGGCTCAACTAAGGCTCCTAGGCTAAGGTGTGAAGGTGTATATGGTGTATGGATATAGAGTCAAGGTGATAGGCTTGCTCAAAGGGTCGCTTGCACAAGAAGAAAGAGAAGAAGGTGCTCTCAAGAAGGTGTAAAGGCTTTTTTGAAATTCTTTAACCCTCAAAACAGAGATATATGGTCATTTTTATAGAATTTGAGCAAGAGGGATCATAAATATCCTAAAAAATGGACAGCTGGTGGGCTCTCGCCCAGAACAGTGTTTCTCGTTACTAAGGCATGGCCAACCCTCAATGAGGTATGACTGGGCCTCAATGTATTCCTCTGTTTTTCTGCTTTAGACTCAGTATAGGGTGGCATAATGTGTAAAAATGGATTTCTTGGATATAATCAGTGGAAATAAGGGAGGTTTGGTATTGTTTTAGAGCTTAAAACATGATCCCTTCGTTAGGACCTCGAACCACGCACAACACCACTTTCATCATTGAGTATACCGGGCAAAGCGCTCGAGCCTTGCGGGCGGTCAAAAATAGGTATCCATAGTTGCCCCTTTTTGACAGAGCTCGAAGTCATAAAGTGACAAGAGTGAAGGTCAAAATTCGGAGATGACCCATTTGACAAGGCCATAAGGCTCGGGCAAGAAATCAAGACATAAATGCAAAGATTGAACTCAAGAGCAAAATGCAAAAACGAAATGCAGCAAATAACTTATGATCATGCAATGAAACATAATGTAAATGAAGCAATGAAACAACGCTACAATCTAAATAAGAATGCAACGCTTGAATTACAATGCAAATCAAAACAAAATAAACCCCACTATGTCTTACACGAAAAGAAGTGAATAAACAGACACGTCTCACGTGGAAAGGACAAAGAAAGCACAAACGAACCTACATCTCCCGTAGAAAGGATGTAAGAAAATGCAAACCTAACTACACCTCGCGTAGGAAGGATGAAGGGTGACGTAACCATCGAGCGCACCCAAGGTCTCAACCGAGATCTTAACGCATCTCACGCGATAGGAGGAAGGGTGGTGTGAACAAACAGGCGCACCTGATGTTTTTAACCGAGGTAAACAATCCTCACGCATCACACACGAGAAGATGAAAGATGGTGTGAACAACGGGCGCACTTGCTGTTTTTAACCGGGGAAACAATCCTAACGCGTTGCACGCGAGAGGAGGAAAGATTGGTATGAACACTAGGCGCACCAGATATTTTTAACTGAGGTAAACAATCCTAATGCGTCCCATGCGAGAGAAGGAAAGGGTGGTGTGAACGAATAGGCGCACCTACCGTTTTTAACCAATTTGAACAATCCTAACGCACCGCACGCGAGAGGGGGAAAGGGTGGTGTGAACGAACAGGCACATCTGTCGTTTTTAACCGAGGTAAACAATCCTAATGTGTCGCACACGATAGGAGGAGAGGTGGTGATTAATAAAAGAACAAACAAATCGCATAAGCATTATGTAAAATCAAAAAATTAAAGCGACGTAGTAAAGTGAAAGCCAATTTGCCAATGTGTTAAAACAATGGGCTTTAATCTAAACACAACACACCGCCTTCTAATTTGATGGTAAAAAGGATGATGATTTTACCATTGTGACGACCCAAACCCGCCCCTATAAGTTTAGTGTCGTAACTAGCCAGTAATCTACGATTACCAAAGGCCTAATTGAACAAAGCAACGAATGGGGCTAGCGGAAGCTAATATATAAGAAAGTAAAAAGTCCAACGAGCTGTGAACTTACATGAGACAAAAGGCATTGCTATATATATATATACACACATACATATGTACATCAAGGTATCACAAGTTTGTCAAAAACAACCAAAAGAGGGAAGTCACTCCTTTCAACAACAAATATAACACCAGTGACAACCGACTATAGCACATGAGTGAGTTCCAAAAAGGGTGATCATTGGGTCAACCAGTGCTTCAACAGATGGGAACTTCGATGTGAGGCACAAAAGGGTGCTCAAAAAAACTGAGGCAAACTCTCGCCACTACGTCCCCTCCTGAACTAGATCACCTATAATATATATACATATCAAACCGTGAGCTAGAGCCCAATGAGTAACAACTGTGTAAAGGAGTTCTAAACGATGATCATAATGTAAGACAAATCACAACTGAACATGTTCTTAACTTAAACAGAGGGCATAAAAGTATACGTGGCACACCCCATAGTAAGCTAATACAGGTGGTCTAGAAGACCGAACAGGCGGTCATAAAGACTAGTACTTAGATATGATGGCCATCAACATAATAAACAGGAGTTCCAAGAATTGGAACTTACAAAGATCTCTGTAACAATACCGGCAGGTGCTAAGGATGCCACAACATACAGTGTGGGAAAATAAGATCATCATTCATTAAGCATAAAAGAAACATGTCAAAATAGAGAATAATATAAAGCAGAAAAGAGATACTTTAAATTTAAACATATCTTTACAACAGTATTACTCACAGTTGGCGTCACAAATTACGTGGTTGGGACGTGGCGTTTGACCTATACAGACAGGTTCAAGCATAGCACACTTAATCTGTTGCACCCAACTAACTGTTTTCATCATTTACTGATTGGTTGATCTAATTGTCACTTATTCTTTTTTAAATGCTTGTGCAATGCAAAAGAACGTCAACTACATGTGAAAACCATGCTAGCGGAGGCCGTAAAAAGGGACAAATGTAGCAGAAAAATGAAATTGGGCCAGCCAAACCGCCACACGTGCAAAGCTCCTTAGCTGCACGTGCGCCGCACGTGCGATTATTTCATAATGCACTCCTCTTTTCCCTATTTTTTGCACGTGTGGTCCTCTTCGCCGCACTTGCGCCACAACTTCCCACACGTGCGGTTTTGGGTGTTCAAAACCGAAAATTCTGCTTTGTTTTTGGGCTTCAAACCTCCACAAAATCAAACCCAAGTTTAATAAATCAAAGCTCAACTTTTACAAAAACACTTTGCATGGGTAAATTTTATCTTCAAACGAAGATCATACTTCTAAAACAAAAACTCATAGCCCAAACACAAGATCAAAACTTGAGTTAAGAAGGTTATCAAGAAAACTCCATGAAAAATTTCTTCCTCAAGCTCAAAACCCAAGCTAAACAAGAAATGAAACATGCAAATGTCATGTATCTCTATTATTTTCTTCCATAGCTTCAAATTGTGTTCCTATGAAGATTTACCCCTAACCTTTTACTTAAAATCTTCACTTAAGCATAAATCTAACTTAATTCTAAAGGATTATGAGTGTGATCAATTTTAGGAGATTAGGTGAGAATTCTTACCTTATGTGTTGATTTGGTGAAGTTGGCTTCAGACTCTCTCTTTCTCCCTTTCTTTCTCCTCTTCTTTTCCTTTAGTCTCTAGAATACTCCCCCCCTCTCTCTCAGAATAAGTCTCTCATTTCTTATTTGAGTTCTACAAATATAAAATATCTACTTTTAATTTATTTCCATCAATTTAAGAATTGGTAGCAACTTCCCTTGACTTAATTTAAGGCTCCTCATAACCTACTTTAGCTTAGCCCTATTTAAATTCATAAAGATGGATTAGGCTCTAATCCCCTAAGCCATTATTTACTTGTAACCTTATAATTTAGCAAATCAGACAGGTCTAGTTCATATATTTTCATATCTGTCATGCAAAGTATAGTTCAAATGGCACAAAACTCACAATTAACTTACACATAGGAGAATATAAAGCAGGAAAATCACATATAAGCACATAAGTAAGATAAGCCACAGAAGTAACTGTTAATTATGAAAGTTGGTGTTACAATCTCTCCCTCTTAAGACGTTTTGTCCTTTAAATTCAATTACCTTCTTCTGTGAAGAGTGCAGGGTCTAATGGAAAGAGCTCAGGATATTTCTTCTGCATATATGCTTCTCTTTCCCAAGTTACATACAAGCCACTGTGGTTTTGCCAATCTACATTTTCCAACAAGATTTCCTTATTCCTCAACTTCTTGATACAGCGGCTAACAATTCGAATGGGCCGTTCTTCATACGTATAGTCATCACTCACAAGTATCTGAGTAGGTTCAATAACCTGCTGAGGGTCTAGAAGGGATTCTCTTAACATGGAAACATGGAAAACATTATGCATGTACCCCATATTTGAAGGTAGGGTTACCCGATATACCACCAGATTAAGTTTCTCAATGATCTCATACGGTCCGATGTATCGAAGTGCTAACTTACCCTTGGCTCCAAAATGAGTGTGTCCTTTCACTGGCGTAATTTTGATGGAAACATGGTTGCCTACCTTATATTCTCTTTCCCATCTACGTACATCAACATAGCTTTTTTGTCGACTTTGGGCTGTTTTCAACCGTTGCTGAATCAACTTCACTTTCTCAGCGGTTTCTTGTACAAGTTTAGGTCCCAATAACGGTCTATCTCCAACCTCAGCCTAACAAATCGGTGACCGACATTTTCTGCCATATAGAGCCTCATATGGTGCCATGCCAAGGCTTGAATGATAGCTGTTGTTGTATACAAATTCAACCAAAGGCAAATGTGTCTCCCAATTCCCTTGAAAATCGAGTACACACATATGTAACATATCTTCTAATGTCTGTATCGTCCTTTTTGATTGACCATCTGTCTGTGAATGATAGGCACTGCTTAACCTCAAGTTAGTTCCCAATGACTTTTGTAGACTCTGCCATAATCTCAAAGTGAACTTTGGGTCTCTATTAGATACAATCAATACATGTAATTTCATTCATATACAGAGTAGCCAATTTATCCACATTATATGTTGTTTTAACAGGTAAGAAATGAGCAGATTTTTTCAATCGGTCAACAATTACCCAAATAGAATCCATACCTCTACTGGAGCGAGGCAATCCAATCATGAAATCCATTGTGATATGTTCCCATTTCCACTTTGGTATTGGTAATGGCTGAAGTAATCCTGCGGGCCGTTGATGTACTACCTTAACTTGCTGACATTGCAAACACCTAGACACAAATTCCGTAATTTCTCTTTTCATACCTGGCCACCAAAAATTCTTCTTTAGGTCTTGATACATTTTTGTGTTTCCTGGATGGATAGAGAATTTAGAACTGTGGGCTTCTTGGAGAAGTTGTTTCTTCAAATCACCGTCGTTTGGTACACATAACCGTCCCTGAAATTTGAGTATGTCATTCTCAACACTGAAACCTAGTCTAGGTTTGGAATCCCGTTCATCCACTATTTTCTTTAGGAACCCATCTTGCAATTGTTTTTTCTTTGATCTCTTCAAGGATTGTCGGTTCATGTAGTAATATCTTCGGTCTGGTGAGTAAACAAGCTAAGTTTCCAAGGGATTTCTGACTAAGGGCATCGGCCACCGTATTAGCTTTTTCAGGATGGTACAAAAAAATTTTTGCTTGAAATGATCCTCCAATTAGAAATCAATTCATATTTTTTTGCATAATATTTTTTTTTTGCTTGAAATGATCCTCTAATTAGAAATCAATTCATATTGCGCATGACTGCAACATTTCATAACTAATGGCATCTTTTAAGTAAGGAGGCAAATCCCACCTTTTTTTTCTTGTCTCAAATTAATGAGAAAATGAAATGTATCATTCACTAAAAGTCCCCATCATCGGGGTGTAGCCTCTTAAGGACAATGGAAAAGACAAGTTAGGGCTTCTAAAAATGGATGGTCATGATTGTTTTGATCTTGTGATTAAGTGGATTAACCTTATCATATTTGTTACTTTATATTTGTCCTTCATATTATTCATCTTCCACCTAACCTATTTGTTGAGAATATATACAAGTAGAAAGCATAGGAGATTAAACACTAATTTTATATTTGTTTCCCTTTCAACATTTTGAATAGTGAATATAAAAGATTATAATATTTGAAATGATTTTTATGAGGGTCCATTTGTAATTCCATCGGCTACAGGTTTTCAGTACTTAGTACTCTATTTAGTATTGTTTTTGCTTTTGTGTTTTTAGAAGCTAAAACAATGAAAAGTTTGAAAGTATCCATCATTTTTATTTGTGTGACATTAGTTTTTAAAATTTCATAAAATAATTTAAAAATTGTTTCCTAAAAAATGGATATTTTCATAAAATATTTCCTAAAGAAATTTTCTTAATAACTTTTTAAAATCAATTTCTTTTCTTTTTTATGATCAAAAATAAAAAATGAAAAGAATGGCAAACGTGCTAATTTTTTTCTCTAATTATCTGTAACCCAAAAAAGGTTTCAAAATTTTGCCCAGAAATTGATTGTGATTGAGATTGACTCATATTTTGGGATTCTGATTTATCGATAAAAATTCTGAATATGTAGTATTACTTTATAATTACTGGTGAATAGTGCTAAATGTGTTAATTTGAACCAATGTGGGACTAAAATGGGCCAAGCTCAGTTTATGCCCAGATTTAAAATTAGGCCGAACAAGCTATCATAGCCCACCTAAAAGTTGGCCTAGAAGTTGCCTTTATGATTGAACTCTAGTTGGATTTTCAACCTGGTTTTTGAAAATCAGCCAGACATCGAGTCCCAAGATCCCCTTTCCCTATCTGTGAACCCGACTGGAAAAAAATTTAAATAAAAAATATTTCATTTTTTTTTTTTCATTTTGAAAGCTTCTTTTCATTTTGTAGGAATATTGAAATTAAATCCAATTGTTCGATTATGAAGAATTTTTTTATCTATTAGTAAATAAAAAAGAGGGAAAAAAAATCAAGGAAAAAGACTAAATATTAAATATAAGGTTAAATTCTAATTTGTGGGAAGGAGGTTGTGGTAGATTAACTTCGATTAACTTCAAAATCTAACTTTAGAGGTTGAGACTCCACTTTAATATTGTGTTTGTTTGATCAATACATTAATATAGTGTTATGAGACTAATAAGAACAATAGTTACGAAATGAGTGAAACTGACTTGACCTACTTTAATTGGTTAAGTAGAAGACAAGATCAACCTCATCTATTTCTTGTTCTTTTTTTTCTTTTTTGTGCAACTTCATTAATTAAGAACACTGTATAGACGTAACATGATTTTACTGTGAAACTACTAAATAATTCCTCACATTTTCTTCACAAAACACAGTTTCTTCATTCAGTTTATAAATTCATAAAAAAAAAAATCAATATATTATTTTGCTTCTTGTTATCATAAGTTATTTGGAAACTAGCATATGCAATTAACTTATTATTCATTCTCAATAGCAAAGGCACTAATTCAACTCCTAAACCTTCACCACCCAACAATCAAGCAAAGCATAAAACCCCACACTAAACCTATAAAAACTGTGGGGACATATTTTTTGAATGACAACACGTGGCAGAGGTGGCAATGAAGTGCCAGTCAAGGTGCCACGTGTCTTGGTCATGGTGCCGAGGTGATCTCGGCTAGGCCGAGGTTATTTGCAGAGATACCAGAATTCGAGATAAGCGGATAAGGGAAAAGAGTCCTAGAATGGAGAGGACTTCAGTTTGGATAAATATAAGACTCTTAGGGAGTTTATCCTAATCTAACTAAGAGTCCAGGATTTGCATTGTGCCAGAGTCCATTGAAGCTAGGCTTCTACAAGGATTAGGTCAGTGTTGGCTATAAAAATAAGGCACCCTCGTGGGTCTAAGGTATGCTTTTTATGTTCTGAATAGTGAGTTAAGCACTTTTGCTATCTTTGAGAGATAACTGACTTGATCGTCGGAGTGCTCCCGGGTGGACGAACCACCGCCGGAGTGTTTTTTTTCTGTGACACGTCGTTCGGGCGCAATCTATTCTGCCGTTGTTCTCCAGCTGAGTACCTGATTAACAATGTGGTCAGAAAACAGCACACACAATTTGGCGCCGTCTGTGGGAAAGAAAGGAGAATAGATAGCCAGCGACGGACAAAAAGAAAAGGTTAGGAACGACATCCCTACTGGGAGTGGTAAGCACATTGACCCTAACGTGGAGGAGGATAACTGTCACGACCCAAACCCGCCCCTATAGGTTTAGCACCGTAACCGGCCAGTAATCCGAGATTACCGAAGGCCTGCTTAACAGTAATATAGTAGAACAGAGTATAGGGGCCTGGCGGAAGCCAATATAGTAAATAAAAAATGTCCAATGAGCTGTGACAGTCTGTATGCCAAAAAGACTTTCATATATATATACACAGTGCAGAACAGTATCTACGACATTTATAATCATTCAGAGCAGGGACCTAATCCCTGATAAATAGTACAGTAATAGTCTATACAGTTAACAAAACAGTTACAGAGACAGACGGGGAAAATTAAAGCACCCCTAAGCCATAGCTTGATAGGCTTGGAACCTCGCAGTGAGGCATAGTGGTTGGCTTGACAAAACTGGAGCTTATCCCGACGCTACTAGCCACGGTCTGGTGCCTGTACACCTACATATATATATGAGCAGTGAGCTAAAGCCCAGTAAATAACATAATGCGTAAAGAGGTTTAGAATGAATGTCCTTACAATAATGAAAACAGTTCATTAAATCAGTATTTCAGTCGTTTAGTCAATACAGTCACATGTGGTACAGCCATTAGCATAACAGTACAGTAAATAGTAGGTCTTGAAAGACCGAATAGTCAATGATGGCCATCAATCAGTAAATAGTAGTGGTTCCAACAAGGGAACCGATAGAGATCTCTATAACAGTAACAGTCAGTAACAGTAGTTGCTAAGGATGCCACAATACAGTTCAGAATAGAGGACATACATTCATTCTATTAACAGTATCAATTCAGAAACAGTACAGTTCAATTGTTTAGAAGATAATCATTTTTGAACATATCTTTACACAGTTGTTACTCACAGAGTTCTGGGCTACAGTTAGGCTAGAGCGCGTCCCCAGTCGCCAACCCTACACAGTTTACAGATTGAACACACACTAAGCTATAAAGTTGGGAAAGATAATAATTTAATCCCTAATTTGCCTCGGTGTGGTTCTATATCTATATCCTCATTAAGATGCCTTAAACTAGGCCTAAGAATGCCTAGGATGAAATGAGGATGCAAAGATGCACTTTAAAAGCATTTTCAGAAAACAGGGGTCCCGCTCGAGCGTAGGTTAATCCGCTCGAGCGGACATGCAGACAAAGATTTCCGCTCGGGCGTAGACTCAACCGCTCGAGCGTACTTCAAAACAGTCAAAAGTGCTGGATAGGTGAAATTCACGCTCGATTGGGCGCTCGACACCCGCTCGAGCATAAAACACAAGGTCCTGCTCAAGCGTAAATTTCCCAGCTCGAGCTGACTTAAAAACAGAACAAAATACTGGGAGCATGAATTTCACGCTCGAGCGCCAGTTACCCCGCTCGAACGTGAGTTCAAAATCTAGAATTCCCAGATTTGAATCTCAAGCTCAAATTCAACTTTCGAAGCATTAAATTCAATCCTTTTGGGCTCATTTCTTGGAAAACATTTGCAAATGCATAGTATAACATGGTTCAAAGCTTAATTTGTAAAATCAAAGCCCAAGGGAAGATCAATTCAACTCAAATTCAAACCAATTTTCATAAACTTAACTTCAATGCAACATGCATGAATTTAAACCATTTTCAAGCTTTAAACACTGGCTCTAATGAGCCAATTATTCCAAAAACAAGATGAAAACATGGACTATACCAACAATATGAACATGCATGTACCAAATTCCATGTAGTGAACCTCAAAATGCTAGGATATAAGCATGCATGCAACAATTGAGCTCTAATTCAACACTATTGAGCCAATTCAAGCCTTAGATCACTAAAGACCCATTAATCATGCAAGAATAAACTCAAATACACAATGAAGAAGGTCAATGATTTACCTTAGGTCTTCAATGCAAGATACACAAGCTCAATTGCAATCTATACTTCAATTCCTTCAAGTTTCTAAGCAAATCAACAAGGACAAATTCAATTCCTCTCCCTCTCTCTCTCTTGATCGGCTAAGGTAAGGGAAATGAGCTGATGAAATGTTTGCCTAAGTGTATAATAAGGCTCAAATATAGTTCATGAAGTGGCCCACTCACAATGGCAAAGTTATAGATAAGCCTAACTCTTTAATTAGCTTTACTTAATCTAGTTTAATCATACTAAATCAAATTTTGGATAAATATGCCATAAAATCACATAAATTATGATGATCATAAAACACTAATCGATCTCCGGTTCGGCCGCCGATAAGGCCTTCAATTCGCAATTTAGACATAAAACATGAACAGATAATCAAACAGTCAACAGATAGATAATGCATTTAAACAGATACAGTCAATCAATCGGTTTCAGATTTCAGTCAGTCAGTTCCATATTTCAATTAGTTCAATTACTTTTCATAATCAGTCTCAGTTTAGCAGTAATCGGTAGCTTATCGGTAAACAGTGGTGAGGGTTATTACAATAACTACAACGAAGAAACTCGATATTAGAATCCTAGAGAGAAGGACGTCGGCCAGGAGGGAGACGTACCAAAGAAGACAGACTGAGGCGGGTATTATAACGAGGATGACCTCCAGGTATAGAAAGATAGATGCTTGCAGAAGGACGGCGAAATGAAGGGAATGGCGAACAAATTGGCAGACCTGCAATCGGTCGTCAATTTCATGATGCAGAACAACGTCATGCAGCCATTGTTTCCGTTACACGACAAGCCGATTCCGGCGGCCAAAAAAGATGCCCAGAAAGAGAGGCAAAAAGCAGTCCCTACAGTCCCCTAACACACCAGGACCAAAGTACACTTTCACCGGCTTTCAAGGGAGGTCAAGCGAGGAGAGTCAATAAAGGAAGATTCACGGAGGAAGCATCATACCAAAGAAGCTGACCCCAAAGAACATCGGCATGTTCAAGGGAAGGAACTCTGTTTCGACGCAACTAACGGAGAGAGGTCCAAGAGGACTCACAAGGACACCGGAAGTAGCGCGCCGAAAAGGCTGAAATCCGGAGATAGCCAAGCTCCTGGATGGACCAAGGAAGATCTGAGGGATTACCTCTAGAGGAAGCGGCAAAGATGCCGATGAAACCTCTCCGATGAAGTCGAGAACACCGTTTTCGATAGAACTAGATAAATTCGAAGCCCCGAAAAGGTTCCACATGCCGAGATTCTAGATATATGACGGTAAGTCTGACCCTAACTTTCACGTCGGCTTGTACCTGAACTCAATGGCACTGTACACCGGGAACGAGCCATTGCTCTGCAAAGTGTTTCCCTCATCCTTTGGGGAAATCGCATCAGATCCGGTTCGGCCGCCGATAAGGCCTTCAATTCGCAATTTAGACATAAAACATGAACAGATAATCAAACAGTCAACAGATAGATAATGCATTTAAACAGATACAGTCAATCAATCAGTTTCAGATTTCAGTCAGTCAGTTCCATATTTCAATCAGTTCAATTACTTTTCATAATCAGTCTCAGTTTAGCAGTAATCGGTAGCTTATCTGTAAATAGTGGTGAGGGTTGTTACAATAGCTACAACGAAGAAACTCGATATTAGAATCCTAGAGAGAAGGATGTCGGCAGACTGAGGCGGGTATTATAACGAGCATGACCTCCAGGTATGGAAAGATAGATGCTTGCGGAAGGACGGCGAAATGAAGGGAATGGCGAACAAATTGGCAGACCTGCAATCGGTCGTCAATTTCATGATGCAGAACAACGTCATGCAGCCACTGTTTCCGTTACACGACACGCCGATTCCAGTGGCCAAAAAAGATGCCCAGAAAGAGAGGCAAAAAGTAGTCCTTATAGTCCCCTAACACACCAGGACCAAGGAACACTTTAACCGGCCTTCAAGGGAGGTCGAGTGAGGAGAGTCAATAAAGGAAGATTCACGGAGGAAGCATCATACCAAATAAGCTGACCCCAAAGAACATCAGCATGTTCAAGGGAAGGAACTCTGTTTCGACGCAACTAACAGAGAGAGGTCCAAGAGGACTCACAAGGACACCGGAAGTAGCACGCCGAAAAGGCTGAAATCCGGAGATAGCCAAGCTCCTAGATGGACCAAGGAAGATCTGAGGGATTACCTTCAGAGGAAGCGACAAGATGCCGATGTAACCTCTCTGATGAAGTCGAGAACACCGTTTTCGATAGAACTAGATAAATTCGAAGCCCCGAAAAGGTTCCACATGCCGAGATTCCAGATATATGATGGTAAGTCTGACCCTAACTTTCACGTCGGCTTGTACCTGAACTCAATTGCACTGTACACCGCGAACGAGCCATTGCTCTGCAAAGTGTTTCCCTCATCCTTTGGGGAAATCGCATCAGACTGGTTTCACAAGTTGCCAAAAAGAACTGTGAAAAGTTGGGAAGGCCTGGCCGAGATGTTCATGGCCAGGTTTGTGACAAACAAACTACAGCCGTTGAGGGTAGACTCCCTGATGGCTCTAAGAATTGGCGAGGATGAAAGCTTTAGGCTTTATGCAAAGAGGTATTACGAGGTGTTCAATTGGATACCAGGGTACAACCAAGAGGTGCGATCATGTCTTTTAAGAATGGCCTGAAAGATGATTGTCAACTTCGAAAATCACTGGCAAAGACACTGCCAAAAAGTATGGAGGAACTTATGGTCAGGATAGAAAAGTATGCCAGGGCCGAGGAGGACACGCTGGGGACAAAGACGTCGAAACAAAAGAAGAGAAATGGCTCGCCGAAGCGAGGCCGAGGTAATGGAAGATACAATGAACAAGAGACAGGACTGAGGGCTGCACAGTCAGTCACAACCGTATTTCGAATTTCGGTTTACAAGGTCTTAGAGAGAATCTGGAATTAGCCCTATTATAGAGCACCAAAGAAGATTCCTGGTGAATTTATAGAAAGAAGTCTGGGAAAACACTATGCCTACCACAATGAGAATGGGCATCTGACTCAAGGTTGTAGAGCCCTAAAAGCACATCTGGAAGACCTGGTAAGGCAAGGTCATCTAAGGGACCTGGTAGATGAGGCCAGGACAAGGGAAGAGCAAGCGAGACTGCCTCAGGCACCGATAGCAGCACCTCCTCCAGCACCATAACCGCAAGCAGACGGACCTCGAGTAATTAATGTGATTCACTCAAAGATCAATGAGAACGAGATACGTAGGGAAACTCAAAAGGGAAAACACTTGCAACACATGTATCAGGTCCGGCAGAAGAGACCTAGGGCAGACGAGTGCTAGGGACCAATGGTGTCCTTTACTGAAGATGACCTAGAAATGGTACAGCATCCACACAATGATGCCTTGGTAATATCCCTCCAGATTGGAGAGTGCCAATTGAAGCGAATTCTAATCGACCAGGGAAGCTCTTGTGACATCATGTATGTCAGGTGTTACAAGGAGCTTGGCCTTCACTAAGATGATTTGGAGCAGTCCAATGGTCAAATGGTTGGGTTTAATGGAATGCCAACGTGGCCCTTAGGAGCAGTAAGTTTGAAGGTACAGGCTAGCACCAAGAAGGTAAAAACTGAGTTCACAATAATTGACATCTCCTCCCCTTACAATACCATGTTAGGAAGGCCATGGCTGCATGCAATGGGGGTTGTTCCCTCAACATTGCACCAGCTGTTACGATTCTCAACAAAACACGGAATTGAGGAGGTTAGAGGAGATCAAGCACAGGCAAAGAATTGCTCCATGATAGCAATGAAATCCACCTGCAACATACGAGAAACAGAAACAACAGAGATTGAAGATGAGGACATGGAGGTCCTTGAGGACGTTGGCAAAGAACCAGCCGAGAGAAGTGAGGAAGCCTTGAAGAAAATCTTAGTCCAGTAAGGAGATGAAGAGCGCTTCTTCCTTCTCAGCTCAGGCTTGTTCGAGGAGGAAGAAAAGGAGTTAGAAGCGTTCTTGAGAGCAAATCTTGAGGTGTTTTCCTGGACACCATATGAGATGCCTGGCATTGACCCCGAGGTCACTTGCCACAAACTGAATGTAGATAGGCCGGCTAAACCTGTCATCCAACGAGCAAGGAGGCCGACGTTGATGCATGTTGAGGCAGTAGAAGAAGAAGTGGATAAACTTCTGGAGGCCAGAGCCATTCGAGAGGTAAACTACCCAATATGGTTATTAAACATGGTTGTTGTGAAGAAAAAGAATGGGAAGTGGAGGGTCTGCGTGGATTTCACCAGCCTGAACAAGGCTTGCCCCAAAGACAGTTTCCCACTACCCAAGATTAACCAATTGGTAGATGCCACTTCAGTGCATGGAAGGATGAGCTTCCTGGATGCTTACAGAGGGTATCATCAGATAGCCATGTACCCCCCAGATGAGGAGAAAACTGCATTTATCACTCCAAAAGGGTTGTATTGCCACAGAGTGATGCCCTTTGGGTTGAAAAATGTAGGAGCAACTTACCAGAGATTGGTGACTAAGATGTTCAGACATCTAATAGGCAAAACAGTGGAGGTTTACATTGATGACATGGTCGTAAAGACCAAGGAACCTGAAGATCATTTGGCCGACTTAAAGACAGTCTTTGATATCCTAAGGACATTTCAGCTCCGACTCAATGCATCGAAGTGTGCATTTGGAGTTGGGTCAGGGAAATTCCTGGGATACTTGGTCACCAGAAAGGGCATTGAGGCAAGCCCAGATCAAATCAAGGCCAACTTAGAGTTAAAGAGCCCAACGTCGGCAAAATAAGTTCAAATGCTGACTGGAAGGGCTACAGCCCTAAACAGATTCATAAGCAAAAGTTATAATAAATGCAAACCTTTCTTTAGTTTAGTGAAGAAAGCCACAGACTTCTTATGGACAGAGGAGTGCGAAGTCGCCTTGGCCGACTTGAAGAAATACTTGACCACAGCTCCAGTTCTCTCAAATCTAGTACTTGGAGAGGAGCTGTTCTTATACTTAGCAGTCTCAGAGCATGCAGTAAGTGCAGTGATAATCAGGCAAGATAAGGGAGAACAGATGGCAGTTTACTACGTGAGTAAAATCCTAACAGATGCAGAGACTAGATATCTACCTTTGGAAAAGCTAACACTAGCTTTAGTAATAGCCTCCAAGAAGCTGAATCATTACTTTCAAGCCCACAAGATTGTGGTGTTAACGGAGCATCCTTTGAAGTCCCTGTTGCAACAAGGAGATCTGACAGGCAGGATAGCCAGATGGGCAGTGGTGTTGGGGCAATATGACCTAGAATTCAGACCTAGAACATCAATCAAAGGCCAAGTTTTGGCCGACTTCATGGCCAAGTTCACACTAGGCGCCATCATACATCGGGCTCCGTTGAGCTGAGGTACACGATATCCAGGTGAACAAAGAGAAACCCAGCTGGGGATAGCAGAACAAAGGAAATAAGAGAAACTCAGACCCTGCAGTATTTACGCGACTCTTTCTGCCTGTTTGTTGATGGAAGTTCAAACCGACAAGGAGTGGGGACAGGAGTAGTGCTAGTATTACTAGATGGGCAGATGCTAGAGCAATCCATTCATTTGGGGTTTAAGGCCTCAAACAATGAAGCGGAGTATAAAGCATTGATCGTAGGATTAAAATTGGCAGCAGCAATGGAGGCCGACGAGGTAATGGTCTTCTGTGACTCCTAACTTATCGTCAACCAGACAATGAGCGAATACGCAGCCCGAAATAAGAGGATGGTGGCCTATGTAAAGGAGATAGGCATACTGATAGCATTGTTCCAAAATTACTGACTGCAGCAAGTTAGCCGAGATGACAACAACCATGCTGATGCCTTGGCCAACCTGGCTAGTGCAATGAAACTAGGAGAGGCAAGGACAATAATGGTTGACTACCTATCAAGTCCAAGTGTAAAACCACTGAACACAGAGCATGAAACAGTGTGTGTGGAGATGGGACCAAGTTGGATGGATGCAATAATAGTGTTCCTTGGAGATGGAAAACGGCCAGATGATCATAAAGAAACACACAACATCAGACTAAAGTCGGCAAGATTCAGTTTGACAGCAGAAGGGCATCTCTACCGAAGATCTTTTATTGGTCCCCTTTTGAGGTGTGTGCATCCTTCACAAGTTAAAGACTTCTTGTATGAAATACATGAAGGAGTATGTGGAAGCCACAGTGGAGGCAGATCACTTGCTCATAGGGCCATTACTCAGGGGTACTGGTGGCCTTATATGCAGAAAGACGCTGAAGCCTATGTCAGAAAGTGTGAGAAGTGTCAGAGGTTTGCACATTTGATACACCAACCAGCAGCAGATTTGAACTCAGTGCCCAGCCCTTGGCCATTTGCCCAATGGGGCATGGATCTTGTTGGACAACTGCCTCAAGTAACTGGACAAAGGAAGTTCCTGCTAGTGGCAACAAATTACTTCACCAAATAGGTTGAAGCTGAACCCTTTGCAAAGATTCAGGACATTGATATAAGGAACTTCATATGGAAGAATATCATCACCAGGTTTGGGATCCCAAGAGCAATAATTGCAAACAATGGTACGCAGTTTGACAGTAAGCTAATCAAGAGCTTATGTGCAAAGTACAAGATCAAGAATTATTACTCTACTCCAAGCTTCCCTCAGAGTAATGGCTAAGCAGAAGCATCTAATAAGGTAATCCTAGATGGGATCAAGAAGAGGCTGCAAGCAGTAAAGGGAATGTGGGTGGATGAGTTGCCCAGTGTACTTTGAGCATATCGGACCATGCCGAGAAGATCAACTGGGGAATCCCCATTTGCCATGGCCTATGGCACAGAAGCGATTATACCACTAGACGTCGGCATCCCAAGGATCAGGACCCAGGGAGTAGAAAATAGAACTAATGATGCATTCTTCGCCCGAGATCTAGATCTGTTAGAAGAAAAAAAAAAGAGAAAGCAGCAATCCTGCTGGGGTCATACCAGCAGCAGCTTGTCAGGGCTTACAATAAAAAGGTCAACCCACGAGAGTTTCAAGTTGGGGACCTCGTCCTGAGAAAGGTCATCGGCAACAAGAAGGATCCCGGAGAGGACAAGCTTGGCCCAAACTGGGAGGGACCTTATAGAATCATCTTGGTCCTAGGAAATGGGGCATATCAGCTTGAAGACAGTGAAGGCAAAGAATTGCCAAGACCCTGGAATACTTGCAACCTAAAGTTCTTCTATCATTAAGATTTCATTTTTCTTTCTTTAAAATCTTTTGTTATTAACCGAAGTAATTAATAAAATTTTAGCTCGATTTTTTCAAACTTATGTAAAACGATTGACTAGTCACTTAGTAATGTTTCTGATTGAAACATGACGAATAACTTAGACTTATTATATGGCAGAGTTGAATTATACTTGCATATAATAGAGTTGAACTAAGTTGGCGATGTTTCTTATTGAAACATGACGATTAACTTAGACTCATTATATGGCAAAGTTGAAATTATACTTGCATATAATGGAGTTGAACTAAGTTGGGTTAACATAGATTTGCTGTGTCGATAGAATTAAAACTTTGAATGATACTAAGTACGTGTAAATTAGATTAACAGAGAAGACTGAGGTTGATCACTTTAGCCAGTCTCTGTTTGAATCTGACCTCGGCGACAAGATCATAGGTACATGCTTAATGTGAACATAAGTGAAACTTAAGTTCACATTAGGGGATAGAGAGTTGGAGAATAATACTTGGGAGTTGGAATTTACAAGCCAAAATTGGTTTAACACTTGTTGAAATTTTAAGAAAAATTTACAAGATGAAGCTAAGCCGAGGTCACGTTGAAAGAACATTGGTTTAACACTTGTTGAAGTTTTAAGAAAAATTTACACGTTGAAGTTAAACCAAAGTTATGTTGAAAGAGGAATCTACGTACCTGCCGAGATTACCATGTTGCCAAGACTTGGAAGGTAATGGAAGACAGAAGTCTTGACAAGTAAGAGTGAAGTGGCAAGTTGTAAATAACACTTGTGCAAATATTTTTTAATATTTTCAGGTGTTAAGCCAAGGCCGAGATAAACCGTTAGAGGGTATAAACTGAGGTATTCCACCCCGAGGAGATTGCACAGTTAAGGTGTACTTCAAAGACATGCAATTATTCTAAGTATGGAAAGTAAATAAGACAAACATACAAAAGTTGTACTTGTATTCGAAGGAAGTAAAAGGGCACTTCGGCCAACAAGAGGGGTTACTTGTTCAAATAACAAAAGGGCACGTCGGCCAAATACAAAGTTAACATTGTTCAAAACAAAGAGATTTACAGCTGTACAAAAGTAAAAAAGGGAGCAAGTATTAAAAGAAGGAAAAACTAAAGTTTATGCATTTTCCATAGTCTGCCTTACCTTGGCAATTGGCATTGTGTCAGCCTCGACAGATTGTGTCAGCCTTGGCAGACAGCTGGGCAGATTTTTCAGTTTGGACCTCGGCGTCGATTTCACGTAGTGTATCGTCCAGGCTCTTGTTAGGAGTCTCGACCTCGGCTTCAGAGGTGGTCTTTTGGACCTCGTCCTCCTCATCCTGAGTCAAGTCTGAAACTTGCTCATTCAGAGTTGGGGACTTGGCCCCAGCAGTTTTGGTCTCCTCGATCTCTTTGGGCTCGGCCTCCTCCTCGGACTCAGCTTCGTCCTCGGTCTGGCTTTGAGTGGGTGGGAATGGTAGGACAATGCGGCTATCTTCTCGGAGAGGTGAATCCTCAGGGATAGCCAACTCCTTTAAAACAGCCATCCAACTAAGGGTGAAACCCTTGTTGCATGCCTGTTTCACTTGTTTCTTGTAGTCTTCGCAGACGTCGGCTGCCCCCTCGGCGTATGCTTTCTCATCCGCCACTTTGATCTCAGCGTCCTTTGTGGCCAAGGCAGCAATGAGCTCGGCTTGGGCTTCGGCGGTATTTACTTCGACCTCTTTTTTCTCGACTTCAAGGACCTTAGCAACGGCCTCAGTAGTGCCTGCCCTCTCCTCGACCTCGTCTTAGGTCTGTTTGGCTGCCTTGGCCTGATCTATCAGTGTCTTAATCTTGGCCTCAGCACTGTTTACGGTCTTCAGTAAGCTAGCGGCCTCCTTGGTCTTGTTGACCAACTCCTTCTTAATGTCGAAAGCCTGCATCGCGAAGCAGTGGGCGTGCTAGATCGCCTAGAAGAAATGGACAAAACAAAAGTTAGTAAAATTCTCTAAGTATAGAATGAAAAGTACCAAGTTTTAGGGGCTTACTTGTATGGAGTGCTGCAATATCAGAGCGAAGTTTTCATATTTGCTGACCCCGGCGTTGCGTTCGAGGTCTTTTGGAAGGAGTAAGGTAGTAGAAAAGGCAACGCCGACTTTAATGTCAATCGCACTATCGCCGACTCTGACTGGCTTGTCATCAATGGTGATTGGAGGGGCCCATGGGGTATCAGATTTCATAGACCTCGAGGTTGTCGCAGACTCTGACCTCTGCTTCTTTGATCGGGTGGATTCAAAGGGAGCATCCTCTGCGGGCCTCTTTTCAGTGGCAGAGGCACTTTTTTTCTCCTTGGCCATCTTTGAGATCGGCAAGGTATCCTCAAAATTGATCTGAGTTACCGTTGCCTTAGCTTAGGCTTTCTTTAGCCATTTTGGCTTTGGCTTTGGCTGAGATTGCGATGGTGAAGATTGCACGGTGACGATGTTGGGGATGTCGGCTAGAAGGTCGTCTGCTACAGCCTTTTTACGACCCATCTCGTTGGCGGCTACGACAACGGTGACCTTAGTGCCGAAATGGATCACTGGAAGTACAGTTGGGGGGTTAGATGGATCGAATGAGGATGCCTCGGCACTTCGGCTTCGAGTTCTGCCTGCTGGTGCGAACAGTGGAGCTCGGCGTTGGCGTTGGCGTTGGCGTTGAGAATGTGGGATCAGTTGTAGAGCAGAGGTTGATGGTTGCTCCACAGGACCAGATGTTGATCCTTGGTCAGGCCTTGATGATTCATCTTACGGAGTTGTTGTTGAAGGAGGAGACTTGCTTTTCTTGGGCATGTCGGGCAACATTGATTTGTAGGTTGGGATGAAATTCAAAAGTAGAGGAGCCTTGCGCTGATTAACAGGCAAGTCCAGCAGTTTCTTGAAATCTTTACTGGGATAGAAGTTTTTACGGAAGTCCTTCGAGGGCTGAGGAAGAGCTGCAAAATAAAACAAACAGATGTCAGAGCATACAAAAACATCAAAGTAAAAAAGACTTGAAAGTAGGTAAAGGTGGCACTTGGCTCTTACCATCTCCCTCTCTAAAAACTGTTCGGCTTAGGGGATAGAGGTGAAGGTCATCATCTTTGAAGGAGGAGACTTGCTTTTCTTGGGCACGTCGGGCAACATTAATTTGTAGGTTGGGATGAAATTCAAAAGCAAAGGAGCCTTGCGCTGATTAACAGGCAAGTCCAGCAGCTTCTTGAAATCTTTACTGGGATAGAAGTTTTTGCGGAAGTCTTTCGAGGGCTGAGGAAGAGCTGCAAAATAAAACAAACAGATGTCAGAGCATACAAAAACATCAAAGTAAAAAAGACTTGAAAGTAGGTAAAGGTGGCACTTGGCTCTTACCATCTCCCTCTCTAAAAACTGTTCGGCTTAGGGGATAGAGGTGAAGGTCATCATCTAGTGGGAACTCCCAGTTGCCCAAGACAATGAAATAATCGTCTCCTGCGCCCTTGTTGGAATCAGGGAGGTCGGCAATGAGTTTGTATTCGGTCGACCTCGGCTTAAGGTAATAAATATAGCCTTTTTCTGACTTAAGGCCACACATGGTGTAGCAGTACTGGATGTCAGCAAGGGTAATCCTGGCATTCTCTTTTTTGGCTAAGGCAGTTATGCTGTTGACAACTCGGTAAGAGTTTATGGCTATTTGCATCGGGTTAAGCTTAAAGTAGTGAAGGATTTGGCGGAAGAGGATGTCAAGGGGAAACTTGAGCCTGCACTTAATGAAGGCTACTACTGGGAAGGGTATGGAGTTGTCTTTGGGCATGATAGAGTCCTCCTCCCCAGCCAGCCTAAGATGAATGTCGGCAGGAATGGAGAACTCCTGCCTAAAGTATTTGAGCTTCTCTAGGGTGTCTACCCTCCACCTAAACATTCCAATAATGTCAGCTAGAGAGATGAGGTATTGGAGTTCAAAAGGAAGTGTTTTTTGTCTAGGGTTTAAAGGACCTCGACAAAACCTAAACGTATGCTGGGGCAAGGGTTTTTTAGGATCTAAAAGGAATTTGTTTCAATTTTTCCTAAAATTTGTGAGTTCCACAAACAAATCCCAAAATCTAAGACTATACAAACAAGAATTGAAGGCAGAAATCTGGAGAACACAACAAGAAAACATAAACAAGAGCATGGTTCAAAATCAAGAATAGTGATGAACTATCAAGAACACTGTGACAAAGTGTGTACAAGGGATTCAAGAACGTTGGACAAAATGTAAAACAAGTCGAAAGACAATGGTAACTTACAAGAACATCAAGTACGGGTGTGCATGGGTAGACCCAGAAAACAGAGTGGCAAACACAAGATTGCAAAATCAAAACATGCTCAATCAGACGAATGGTAAAATTTAAAATGCAAGTGAAGACTGAGTACATTCATGAAAACAAAGTACAAATGTAATAGAGTTTGAAGTGAATCAAAAAGCGAAACAGGGAGGAGCAGTGGCTTACCAAAGAATGTGAGGCCGGTATGGAGTTCGCCGGGGTTAGACGATGGCAGCAAATGGAGAAGAGCAGCAAAAGCTTCGTCGGAGGAGGTGAACGGAGTAGTTGCAGAGCTTGAGAGCTTGAAACAATGGAGGATTTGGGAGCGTAGAGAGAGAAAATTTGGAGAATACGAAAATGCAAAAGTGAAACGGCAAAGAAAGAGGGGAGTGTTTTTTATCAAAACACGAAAAGGTGGCAAATCGCAATTAGTGTGCCTAGGACGACGTGCTTGTTAGACTACGCACGCAAGTGCGATGCGACTTAATGGCACGTGTCAGGTACGGTTCAGTGGAGAAGAGACACGTGGCAAAAATGGTTGAGTTGCTGTGCGTGACAGCTCATATGCGTGTTGAGATTCTTGGAGTTCTTGATTTAATGAAGCAAAGACCTCGGCTATAGGGACGATCCTGGCTGAATAACTTGAAAAAAACTTGGTTTTTGGTTCTAAGGCATTGACAAAACAGACTACTAGTCTTGGACATGTAAAATCAATGAATGATGACCTCGGTATTGAAGGATAGAGTAGACTTAGCCGATGTGCTATATAGTGGAAAGATATAGGTTCCATCACCTCAGGATGCCGCGGTAATAGAACCTAAGGGATAGTTGTGGGGACATATTTCTTGAATGACAACACGTGGCTGATGTGGCAACGAAGTGCCAGCCGAGGTGCCACGTGTCTTGGTCATGGTGCCGAGGTGATCTCGGCTAGGCCGAGGTTATCTGCGGAGATGTCGGAATCCGGAATAAGCGGATAAGGGACAAGAGTCCTAAGATGGAGAGGACTTCAGTTTGGATAAAGATAAGACTCTTAGGGAGTTTATCCCAATCTAACTGGGAGTCCAGGATTTGCATTATGCCAGAGTCCATTAAAGCTAGGCTTCTACAAGGATCAGGTCAGTGTTGGCTATAAAAATAGGGCACCCTCGTGGGTCTAAGGTACTCTTTTTGTATTCTAAATAGTGAGTTAAGCATTTTTGCTATCTTTGGGAGATAACTGACTTGATTGTCAGAGTGCCTCCGGTGGACGAACCACCACCGGAGTCTTTTCTTTCTGTGACAAGTCGTTCAGGCGCAATCTATTTTGCCGGTGTTCTCCCACTGAGTACCTGATTGACAGTGTGGTCAGAAAACAGCACACACAAAAACCCTAATCTCACCAACTTTATTTTCTCATTTTCTTTTCCCACAAACAATTTTCTCACTATCCTCATTTTCCCTAGAAAAACACATCATCATCTTCACCCTCCTAATTCAAATCATCATCTCTTCGAATACCACCATCGCTAGGCTATTGTGTGAAGCACTAGTACTTGAGCATTAAAGGAGGTAAAGGGTCATAAGGGAACATCTGAGGCTAACACTTAGCATCCACATCAAGAAAATCCCGGCAACACTTAGATTCCGTTATCCGAAACTGAGCCGAGTGGAGGGAAGCTACGATCTGTTCAACACAACCGTGAACACCTTTTAGAGATGCCAAGCATTCAATGCCTCCTCCAATGCCTCCTTGACCATCTCCCCCTATATGCGCCACACTTGGTGCAACCAACATGGACACAAATGTTGCAACCATTAAAATTGAAGAAATTGAGCCGGCTTGGGGACATTTTTGGATGAAAAAAAAAAAGAGAGAGAAAATTTTTGGTTGATGGTATTGTTAGTGGTAGAAGTAAAGTGTTACAAGAAAAGGGTGACTATTTTTAGAGGTGAATGAGATGAGTTATATAGGGGTGTAAAGGACATAATGTTTTGAAACTGGTGCTTTTATTTCAATTTATGTTGTGTTTGTTGGTTCTTAATAGTGCATTGTAATGCAGTTTAATGCATTGAGTTGGTGCATAACCTATGCGCATTTTATTTTGGGGTTTATTATTTCTTTAATTCTTAAAGCGAGAGTTTTTTTGTCCCAATATATAAAATGTTTCAATTGGGTTTTCCGACCTAACTCTGTTAATAAATATCTTTAAAGTTAGGGATAAATGTATAATTTTGGAGACAAATTACATATTTTAGAGACTAGAAGTGTAAAAAAAGAAAATTAAGTGGATTTTCATATTAATAACACATATTACATATTTTTGAGATTAAAAATATAATTTTTTAAGTGAGGTTTCATATTTATCCTTGATTTTAACATATATTGATGGAATTTGGTTGGAAAGCTAAAATGAAACACTTTTTATATAGTGAAAACTAAATTTCACATAATTCAAATATTATAGAGCAAAATAACACAAATAACAGACTTAAGGGCCTATGATACACCAACCAACAGCAGACCTGAACCCAGTGTCCAGTCCTTGGCCGTTTGCCCAATGGGGCATGGATCTTGTTGGAAAACTACCCCAAGCAACTAGGCAAAGGAAGTACAAGCTGGTAGCAACAGATTACTTCACCAAGTGGATAGAAGCTGAACCCTTTGCCAAGATCCGAGACGTGGATGTGAAGAACTTCATATGGAAGAACATCATCACCAAGTTTGGGATCCCAAGGGCAATAGTTGCAGACAACGGAACACAATTTGATAGTAAGCTAATCAAGAGTTTCTGTGCAAAATTCAAAGTCAAGAATTATTTTTCGACCCCAAGTTTTCCTCAAAGCAATGGACAAGCAGAGGCGTCCAACAAAGTTATCTTGGATGGGATAAAAAAGAGGCTGCAAGTAGCAAAAAGAAAGTGGGTGGATGAATTACCCAGTGTACTCTGGGCATATCGGACTACGCCGAGAAGATCAACGGGGGAATCCCCATTTGCCATGGCTTATGGCACAAAAGCAGTAATCCCATTAGAAATTGGCATCCCAGGGATCAAAACTCAGGGAGTAGATAATGGGACTAATGATGTATTATTAGCCTGAGATCTGGATCTATTAGAAGAAAGAAGGGAGAAAGCTACAATTTAGCTGGCGGCATACCAGCAGCAGCTTGCCAGGGCTTATAATAAGAAGGTCAACCCAAGGGAGTTTCAAGTCGGTGACCTCGTCTTGAAAAAGGTCGTCAGCAACAAGAAGGATCCCAGAGAGGGCAAGCTTGGCCCGAATTGGGAGGGACCCTATAGAATCATCTCGGTATTGGGCAATGGGGCATATCGGCTTGAAGATAATGAAGGCAAAAAGTTGCCAAGGCCCTGGAATACCTGCAATTTGAAATTTTTCTATCATTGGACTTTTTTGTTCTTTGTTATTAGCCGAAGTAATAAATAAAGTTTTAGCTTGATTTTTTTTACACTTGTGACTGATAAGATATCTGACGATGTTTCTGGAATACATGCACAATGAGAACCTAAGTGGAACTTAAGTTCACATTAGGGGGCAGAGAGTTGGAAAATGGTTCCTGGAAAGGTAGAAATTACAAGCTAAAATTAGTTTAACACTTGTTGAAATTTGTGAAAAATTTACAAGTTAAAGTTAAACCGAGGTTATGTTGAACATTTGTTGAAATTTGTGAAAACTTTACAAGTTGAAGTTAAACCGAGGTCATGTTTAACACATGTTGAAATTTGTGAAAAATTTACAAGTTAAAGTTAAACCGAGGTTATGTTGAACATTTGTTGAAATTTGTGAAAACTTTACAAGTTGAAGTTAAACCGAGGTCATGTTTAACACATGTTGAAATTTGTGAAAAATTTACAAGTTGAAGTTAAACCGAGGTCATGTTTAATACTTATTGAAATTTGTGAACAATTTACAAGTTGAAGTTAAACTAAGGTTGTGTTAAAGGAAGATTGGTTTAAATACCTGTTGAAATCTTAAATTTACAAGTTAAAGCCAAGATTGAAACAAAAGAAGTACTTGCATACTTGCCGATATAAAAGCGTTGGTTTGAATAACCAAGGCATATTATCCCGAAGGAATTGCACAGATAAGGCGTATGCTTGAAAGCATGCAAATTGTTTCTAAGTACAGAATCATACAAGAGTCATACAAAGGAAATTGTACTTGCATACAGAAGAATCAGTTCAAAAAGAAGAGGGCACTTCGGCCTACCAAAAGAGTAGTTTAGAAATTACAAAAGTGGCACTTCGGCCAGATCCAAGCTTACACTGATTCAAAAAGTAAAACAAAGTACAAAGTACAAGAAGCAAAAGGAGAACATACAAATAATCTACTTGGCGTTAACTACAGGTTGTGTCTCTCCCGCAGAAGACAGTTGGGAAGGCTTCTCGGCAGCCTTCTCAACCGCGAGCTCAGCATCAATCTTCTAAAGAGTTTGATTAAGGCTCTTCTCGGCAATTGGCACCTCGAAGTCTGTCTTCTGGGAGGTGGCATCTTTGGAGATTTCATCATCATCTTGAGACAAGCCCACGACTTGCTCATTTGGAGTAGGGGACTTGGCCCCAGCTGCTTCCCTTTGATTTCCTCACGCAAAAGCCTCCTCCTCAGACCCAGAATCGTCTTCGGATTGGCTTGGAGTAAAGGGGAATGGCAGGGTGAGGATTGTCGGCATTCTTGAGGGGGAAGTCCTCGGGGACATCGAGGCTTTTAGGGCATCCATCCAACCAAGGGTGAACCCTTGTTGTATGCCTGCTTCACCTGACTCTTGTAGTCTGCCCATATATCTGGCCACCCCTTCAGTGTATGCCCCTTTTTCGTTCAGCGCCTTGATCTCGGCCTTTTTTTTGTGGCCAAGGGCATCCTGCAGTTCTTTCTAGGCCTCAACTGTCTTTTCTTTTGACCTTCTTCTTCTGGGCTCAAGAACCTTGTTATGGCTCAGCGGCATCCGCTTTTTTCTTCGAGCCTCATCCTTAGCTTTAACAGCAGCCTCGGCCTGGTCTTACCAAGCGCTTTTCAATCTTTTGCTCGGGCCTTTTTAACTGCCTTCTTAAAACCACTAACCTCCCTGATTTTGTCGGCCAACTCCTTTCTCTCATTTTGAAAGCTTGCATTGAGAAGGAGGTGGGCGTACTCAGATCGCCTGAAGGAAAACGACGGACAAGAGCAGAAGTATTAGAAAATTCTCTAAGCTATAGAAAGAAAAGAAAGAAAGAATACCAAGAGTGAAAAACTTACTTGAAATAGAAATGCTGCACATCAGAGCAAAATTTTTGTATTCGCTTTCCATCCTCATAACGATTAACGATTGAAAGTATCTTTTCACGAGCCAGAGTCAAGGCGGTGGCGACACGTGCCAATTCGTCCGACCAATCTACAGTCAAATGAGGTTCTGTTTGCATAGTGCTATCATTAGCCGTTTTAGCGTGGCACTTAGTCGATCGTCGATGGTGATTATGGGTGGGGGCCCAAGGGGCGAGTAGTTAGTCCATTGTAATGCCGGAGTCGGCTCGCATAGAGCCGTCCATGCTAGCTCGTAGTTGATACCTTATTTGATCATGGTAGATTCGGAATGATTTAGAGTGGGCTAGGGGTCTACTCGGCTGCCTGTCGGCCTCTTCTCCTGGTACGTCAAGCATCAGATTGGGTTCTTTGTTCACTCTACGCCAACGCTATTGCAATTGGGACAGTGTTCCTCCAGAGTGTCAATGAGTCACCGTTGCCTGGGCTCGAGCTTCTTCAGAGTTTTGGCTTTGGCTGTGGTTGAGGCTGGGTTTGTGCTGGTTGAGAGTAGACTGATGTCAGGGATATCGCCAAGAGTATTCTTTAGCGACTACGTTTTCTTAGCGCGCCCATCTCAGGCAGCAAAAATTATTTCGGGCAGTGGTCGACGAGTGTTGAGATTTGTGGGATTCAGTTGTGGAGTAAGGGTAGATGGCTGATCGCTGGATCAGCAGGTTTTGACC
>NW_021024880.1:973621-1097875 GCF_004153795.1 Camellia sinensis | reverse complement strand
CACCATTGATACACCAACCAGCAGCAGACCTGAACCCAGTATCCAGTCCTTGGCCGTTTGCCCAATGGGCATGGATCTTGTTGGAAAACTGCCCAAGCAACTGGACAAAGGAAGTACCTGCTAGTAGTAACAGATTACTTCACCAAGTGGATAGAAGCTGAACCCTTTGCCAAGATCCGAGACGTGGATGTGAAGAACTTCATATGGAAGAACATTATCACCAAGTTTGGGATCCCAAGGGCAATAGTTGCAGACAACGGAACACAATTTGATAGTAAACTAATCAAGATTTTCTGTGCAAAATTCAAAGTCAAGAATTATTTTTCAACCCCAAGTTTTCCTCAAAGCAATGGACAAGCAGAGGCGTCCAACAAAGTTATCTTGGATGGGATAAAGAAGAGGCTGCAAGTAGCAAAAAGAAAGTGGGTGGATGAATTGCCCAGTGTACTCTGGGCATATCGGACTACGCCGAGAAGATCAACGGGGGAATCCCCATTTGCCATGGCTTATGGCACAGAAGCAGTAATCCCATTAGAAGTCGGCATCCCAGGGATCAAAACTCAGGGAGTAGAGAATGGGACTAATGATGTATTATTAGCCCGAGATCTGGATCTACTAGAAGAAAGAAGGGAGAAAGCTGCAATTTAGCTGGCGGCATACCAGCAGCAGCTTGCCAGGGCTTATAATAAGAAGCTCAACCCAAGGGAGTTTCAAGTCGGTGACCTCGTCTTGAGAAAGGTCGTCGGCAACAAGAAGGATCCCAGAGAGGGCAAGCTTGGCCCGAATTGGGAGGGACCCTATAGAATCATCTCGGTATTGGGCAATGGGTAGGGGTGAGCATGGTCCGGATTGGACCGGATTGGGATAAAACCAGGACCAATCCGTTATTTACGGTTCCTAAAAAATTGGAACCAATCCAATCCGTTTAAATCATGGAACCAATCCGAACCAATCCATTTAAATACGGATTGGATCGGTTTAGGACCACGGATTCACATAATTAAATAACAAAAATATATATATAACACTTGAATTTCATAAAAATATAAACATGGCGCTATATTAGTTCCATAATAGCAACATGTTTTTCTATAATAACGACATACTGTTCTAGAATTTAAACAACCATAAGAAAACTGGTTTCCCCATAAGTATTTAGACCATTGCAAATTAAAACTTAAAACTAACAAACAAAAGTAATAAAAGAAGATATTATACGATTTTAGGTTTGAGTTTAGATTTTACATAGAATAAGAAAAGATACTATGGGGGAGGATGTATAATAAAAATATAGACTATTTGTATACGGTCCGGATCGGTTCCAATCCGGAATCGTGGGATTCAATCCGGAACCAATCCGTGAACTACGGATTTTTAATTATTCAATCCGGAACCGAACCACGGATTCAAAAAACCAATCCAAACCTATCGGATTGGATTGGACTGGACTGGATCGGATTACGGATTTCACGGATTCCTTGCTCAGCCCTAGCAATGGGGCATATCGACTTGAAGATAATGAAGGCAAAGAGTTGCCAAGGCTCTGGAATACCTGCAATTTGAAATTTTTCTATCATTGGACTTTTTTGTTCTTTGTTATTAGCCGAAGTAATAAATAAAGTTTTAGCTTGATTTTTTTTTACACTTGTGACTGATAAGATATCTGACGATGTTTCTGGAATACATGCACAATGAGAACCTAAGTGGAACTTAAGTTCACATTAAGGGGCAGAGAGTTGGAAAATGGTTCCTGGAAAGGTAGAAATTACAAGCTAAAATTAGTTTAACACTTGTTGAAGTTTGTGAAAAATTTACAAGTTGAAGTTAAACCGAGGTTATGTTTAACACTTGTTGAAATTTGTGAAAAATTTATAAGTTGAAATTAAACCGAGGTTATGTTGAACATTTGTTGAAATTTGTGAAAACTTTACAAGTTGAAGTTAAACCGAGGTCATGTTTAACACATGTTGAAATTTGTGAAAAATTTGCAAGTTGAAGTTAAACCGAGGTCATGTTTAATACTTGTTGAAATTTGTGAACAATTTACAAGTTGAAGTTAAACTAAGGTTGTGTTAAAGGAAGATTGGTTTAAATACTTGTTGAAATCTTAAATGTACAAGTTAAAGCCAAGATTGAAACAAAAGAAGTACTTGCGTACTTGCCGATATAAAAGCATTGGTTTGAATAACCGAGGCATATTACCCCGAAGGAATTGCACAGATAAGGCGTATGCTTGAAAGCATGCAAAATGTTTCTAAGTACAGAAGCATACAAGAGTCATACAAAGGAAATTGTACTTGCATACTGAAGAATCAGTTCAAAAAGAAGAGGGCACTTCGGCCTACCAAAAGAGTAGTTTAGAAATTACAAAAATGGCACTTCGGCCAGATCCAAGCTTACACTGATTCAAAAAGTAAAACAAAGTACAAAGTACAAGAAGCAAAAGGAGAACATACAAATAATCTACTTGGCGTTAACTGCAGGTTGTGTCTCTCCCCCAGAAGACAGTTGGGAAGGCTTCTAGGCAGCCTTCTCAGCCGCGAGCTCAGCATTAATCTTCTGAAGAGTTTGATCAAGGCTCTTCTCAGCAATTGGCACCTCGAAGTCTGTCTTCTGGGAGGTGGCATCTTTGGAGATTTCATCATCATCTTGAGACAAGCCCACGACTTGCTCATTTGGAGTAGGGGACTTGGCCCCAGCTGCTTCCTTTGATTTCCTCACCAAAGCCTCCTCCTCAGACCCAGAATCGTCTTCGGATTGGCTTGGAGTAAAGGGGAATGGCAGGGTGAGGATGTCGGCATTCTTGAGGGGGAAGTCCTCGGGGACATCGAGCTTTTTCAGGGCATCCATCCAACCAAGGGTGAAACCCTTGTTGTATGCCTGCTTCACCTGACTCTTGTAGTCTGCCATGATATCGGCCACCCCTTCAGTGTATGCCTTTTCGTCAGCAGCCTTGATCTCGGCCTTTTTTGTGGCCAAGGCATCCTGCAGTTCTTTCTAGGCCTCAACTGTCTTTTCTTTGACCTTCTTCTTCTGGGCCTCAAGAACCTTGTTAATGGCCTCAGCGGCATCCGCTTTTTCTTCGACCTCATCCTTAGCTTTAACAGCAGCCTCGGCCTGGTCTACCAAGGCTTTCATTTTTGCCTCGGCCTTTTTAACGGCCTTCTGTAAACCACTAACCTCCCTGATTTTGTCGGCCAACTCCTTTCTCATTTTGAAAGCTTGCATTGAGAAGGAGTGGGCGTACTAGATCGCCTGAAGGAAAAACGGACAGAGCAGAAGTTATTAGAAAATTCTCTAAGTATAGAAAGAAAAAGAAAGAAAGATACCAAGAGTGAAAAACTTACTTGAATAGAATGCTGCAACATCAGAGCAAAATTTTTGTATTCGCTCATCTTAGCGTTACGATTAAGATCTTCGGGCAAAAGCAAGGCGGTGGATAGTGCAACGCCAACCTCAATGTCGTTTGCACTATCATCAGCCTTAACTGGCTTGTCGTCGATGGTGATTGGTGGGGCCCAGGGGGAGTCATGTTGTAATGGCCCCGAGGTGGTCGCAAAGGACGACCTTGACCTATTTGATCTAGTAGATTCGGATGGTTGGGCCTCGGTGGGCCTCTTCTCAGCATCAGACTGGGTCTTTTCACTCTTAGCCAACTTTGAAATTGGCAAGGTATCCTCAGTGTCAATCTGAGTCACCGTTGCCTTGGGCTGAGCCTTCTTCAGACGTTTTGGCTTTGGCTTTGGTTGAGGCTGGGTTTGTGCTGGTTGAGCGTCAACTGAGTCAGGGATATCGGCCAAGAGATCTTTAGCGACTACTTTCTTGCGGCCCATCTCAGCAGCAAAAATAGTTCGGCATGGTCGACGGTGTTGAGATTGTGGGATCAGTTGTGGAGTAGAGGTAGATGGCTGATCCGCTGGATCAGAGGTTGACCCCTGATCTGGCCGAGATGATGAGGTTGTGGGAGGAGTAATGGTGGACGAAGGAGACTGGCTCTTCTTCTTTTTCGGCACGTCGGGAAGAACCAACTTATAGGTAAGAATGAAGTTGAGTAGCAAAGGAGCTCTCCTCCTCGAAATAGGTAGATCCAACAACTTCTTCAAGCCCTTGCTGGGGAAAAAGGACTTGCGAAAGTCTTTTGCTGGTTGAGGAAGAGCTGCAAGAAAAACAGACATTAGAACATAACGAAGTATTGAAGACATTAAAAACAAGTAAAGTATAAACACTGGGCTCTTACCATTACCCTCTACAAAAACTGTTTGAGGAAGAGGGTAGAGGTGGAGGTCCTTATCTGGAGCGAACTCCCAGTTCCCCGAGATAATGAAGTAATCATCCCCAGCTCCCTTGTTGGAGTCTGGGAGGTCGGCTACGATTTTATACTCTGTGGACCTCGACTTTAGGTAGTAAATATAGTCTTTCTCTAACTTAAGGCCACACATGGTGTAGTTTGAAATTGGCAAGGTGTCCTCAGTGTCAATCTGAGTCACCGTTGCCTTGGGCTGAGCCTTCTTCAGACGTTTTGGCTTTGGCTGTGGTTGAGGCTGGGTTTGTGCTGGTTGAGAGTCAACTGAGTCAGGGATATCGGCCAAGAGATCTTTAGCGACTACTTTCTTACGGCCCATCTCAGCAGCAAAAATAGTTCGGCGTGGTCGACAGTGTTGAGATTGTGGGATCAGTTGTGGAGTAGAGGTAGATGGCTGATCTATTGGATCAGAGGTTGACCCCTGATCTGGCCGAGATAATGAGGTTGTGGGAAGAGTAATGGTGGACGAAGGAGACTGGCTCTTCTTCTTTTTCGGCACGTCGGGAAGAACCAACTTATAGGTAGGAATGAAGTTGAGTAGCAAAGGAGCTCTCCGCCTCAGAATGGGTAGATCCAACAACTTCTTCAAGCCCTTGCTGGGGAAAAAGGACTTGCGGAAGTCTTTGGCTAGTTGAGGAAGAACTGCAAGAAAAACAGACATTAGAACATAACGAAGTATTGAAGACATTAAAAACAAGTAAAGTATAAACACTGGGCTCTTACCATTACCCTCTACAAAAACTGTTCGAGGAAGAGGGTAGAGGTGGAGGTCCTCATCTGGAGCGAACTCCCAGTTCCCCGAGATAATGAAGTAATCATCCCCGGCTCCCTTGTTGGAGTCTGAGAGGTCGGCTACGATTTTATACTCTGTGGACCTCGACTTTAGGTAGTAAATATAGTCTTTCTCTAACTTAAGGCCACACATGGTGTAGTAGTATTGGATGTCGGCTAAGGTAGCCCTAGCATTCTCCTGTTTGGCTAAGGCTATTATACCATTGATGACTCGGTAGGAATTGATGGCGAGCTGCATTGGATTCAATTTATAATAATGAAGTATCTCACGGAAGAGGATGTCTAGTGGGAGCCTAAGTCCACAATCAATAAAAGCTACAACGGGAAAAGGCATAGAATCAGTTGTGGGCATAATGGAGTCATCCTCCCCAGCCAACCTCAGATGGACGTCGGTGGGGATGGAAAACTTCTACCTAAAATATTCCAACTTGGATGGGGTATTTATCCTATGCTCCCACATACCCATGACGTCGGCTTAGGGGAAACGTGGATAAGTTGGAAATAAAGTGTTCTGTAAAGGCTCAAAAGACCTCGGCAAAACCTAAACAAGTGCTGGGGTAAAGATTTTTTGCAATCCAAAGTGAAGGTTGTTTCAATTTTTCCCTAAGATTCGTGTGTTCTATGGAAAATCTCAAACCTAAGTCTAAGAGGTTGAAGGCAAGAATCTAGAAAAAACACGGCAAACAGAAACAAGAGCAATGATTCAGAATCGAGAAAAGTGGTGAATCATCAAGAACACTGCGGCAGAGTGTGTGCAAAGATGCAAGGCCAAGAACAGTGGCAGAATGAACAAGTATGTGAGTATTGTGTGTATATTAAATAACGGTTTGGGCAAAAAACAAAATCATGAGATAAATATGCTCAGAATACATGGTTGGATTCAAAAACACAGATGTGAATGGCGTTGCAATTGCAGCATACAGATGTAACAATTTGAGGAAGAACAAAAATTGAAACGAAGGAACAGTGACTTACAGGGGAAGATTAGGGTCACCGAGATCAGACGGTGGAACCAATCGGAGAAATGCAGCAAAATCCTCGCCGGAGGAGGAAAGCGAAGCTGGTTGCAAAAAGCTTCGCGAGAGCGGCAATGATAGATTTGGGAGAAAAAGTTAGAGAGAGAAAAAGTTGGATGCTTTAGAAATAGTGGTGTAAAGTGAAAAGATGGAGAGAGGGAGAGTTTTGTTAAAAAATTAAGTGGCGGCAAAACTTCAATGATTGTGCCTTAGATAACGTGCCTGTCAGACAGCACACGCACGAGTGATACGACTTGATGGTGCGTGTCGAGAATGACTCCATAGGGGAAAGACACGTGGCAAAAATGATTGATTTATTTTGTGTGACAGTTCACATGCGTAAAAAAGCTCTTCGAATTCTTGATTTAATAGAGCAGTACCTCGGCTTTGAGAATGATCTCAGCTGAGAAACTTGAACAAACTTGGTTAATGGTTCTGAGACATTGGTGAAAGTAGGCTACAGGTCTTGGTCATACTAAGCCAACGAGTTCTTACCACAGCAATGAATAAAGAAGCGAGCTTAGCCGACGTTCTAGAAGGAAGAGCTGATAGAGGTTCCATCACCTCAGGATGCCGAGGTAATAGAACCTAGGGGGCAGTTGTGGGGATATATTTTCTGAGTACCAACACGCGGCCAAGGTGACACCGAAGTGTCAATCGAGGTGCCACATGTCCTTGTTATGACGCCGAGGTGATCTCAGATAGGCCGAGGTCATCTCCGAAGATATCGGAGTTCGAGATAAGCAGATAAGGGACAAGAGTCCTAGAAGGAGAGAGGACTTCAGTTTGGGTAAGGATAAGACTCTTAGAGAGTTTATCCCAATCCTACTGGGAGTCCAAGATTAGCAGTAATCCTAAGTCCATTGAAGCTAGGCTTCTATTGGGACTAGGATTGTATTGGCTATAAAAGGGAGGCGTCCCCATGGGTCTAAGGTACGCAATTTATATTCTGAATAATAAGTTAAGCACTTTTGCTATCTTTGAGAGATAACTGACTTGATCATCGGAGTCTCCCCAGGTGGACGAACCACCGTCGGAATCTTTTCTTCCTGTTGCAGGTCGTTCGGGACTTATCTATTATGCCAGTGCTCTCCAACTAAGTACTAATTTGACAGTGTGGTCGGAAATTGACACACACAATTTCTATCATTCAAATTTTAATACAAAATTATAAAATTTAATGATTTTAATCCAAATTTATGAAATTTCATAATTTTGGATTAAAATTTGAAGAAGTTAACTTAAAAGGAAAAATTAGAAAAATATTAATGGTAATAAATAGAAACTTACCTAATTTGCTTCAATTTTAATTTAAAAGGTTAAATTATCTTTAGACCACTAAAATTATGAAAAATCATTTTTAATAATATAAAAAATTCAAAAACCTAAAAATATTAATGAGTAACAAACCATACTATTTTTCTACACATACTCAATGCCTAATTCTTCTCATTCAAAAATATGCCAGTTTAGTAAGATTTTAAACAAATGTTGTGGAGGGGTAAAAACATTGACTCAAAGCCCAGAAGTGTTAGTCTAAGGCCCAAAACTCAAGTCCAACCCAATAACCCGAATCAAGATAAAGGCCCAAATCATTGATAGGTCTGACAGAAGAAGGGACAGTGTCACGTGACTAAAGACTGAGTAAAATCGCCTTCTAGAAAGAGATTTGCAGAATGCAGAGACGCCGTTAGATTCATTCACAATTGACAGTGAGGATCACAATCGTTAGAGATAGGTGCATAGGCCTGACCCACGCAAACAAAGCAACCATCCGATGAACATAATCGAACGGATTGAGCAATCGGCAAGTTAGCCATTAAAAGCCTGACATAATCTAAGCCACACACAACAAGGTAATCCAATGACAAAGGATTAAAGTAACCTAACCACTTGTCCGACCAAAGTCTGATAATAACCAGAGTCCTTAGATGAAGATGCCAATCCAACGATCAGGGCCAGGACAAAAACACTATAAAATAAAGAGTAAGGAAAAGCGAGAGGTAACAAATAGAAAATAGAAAATCTTACTTGATAAACAAATATTATATGGTTGATCATATTTTTGACTTGATCGTCGAAGGGTCCTCCTGACCATATCTGGTCGGGAGCTATCACTGACTAGTTGGTTAATCTTTGCAGAGTAAAGGAAGGATTAGCTCGTCTTGCATTCCCTGTGGAGAATCTTTCTACCTTCCACAAATGTAACATTGCTCGTTTAAAATTACAATACATTGATGGAAAGCAAACATTTTGGAGAAAATTTTATTGAAAAAAATATAAAATAATTAAAACAAAAAACTATGCTAATAATGGGAGGGAATAATTTTTCCTATAAATTTTTTTTTTCAATTTCATAATTTTGGATTAAAATTTGAATGAGAGAACTTAAAAGAAAGATTTAGGAAAATTCAATGGTAATTAACGGAAAAGATCTAAAGTTATTTCTTTATAGCATAACTAAATTCAATTGAATTTAAAAAGGTCAAATTATCTTCTTCCTGTTTCCCTGCAAATTCAAGTTCTAACTAGTCTTAAATAAATAAATAAAGGGTAAATTACGTCGATAGTCTCTCTATTTTGGGCTTTGTGTAAAATGTAGGGACTACTGATATACTTTGTCATTCATCTTTAGTAAACTTTTTTTTTAAAATTGACTAATTTTTTTAAAAAAATTTAGAGTCTTCTAATTGCGACAGATCTAAAAAAATTTAACTGAAATTTTTAAAAGTTTAAAGAAGACAAATATAAGTTGGAAAACTAAGCTGGCTGTTTAATTTTAGTTGAATTATCTTTTATTGGGAGAGAGATTATTATAGAAAGCCATAGCATGTATTATTAGTAGAGCAATGATAGAGAACTCTAATAGAGCTCTAAAATGAGCTCTAATTAGGTGCCAAGAAAAAAAAAAATGAAAAACTAGGCACACACATCACATTGAGCAATGATTCATATCTCTGAATTTGGAGCTCTAACAATGGCTCTAATGACGTTTAATTTTAGTTGAATTATCTTTTATTGGGAGAGAGATTATTATAGAAAGCCATAGCATGTATTATTAGTAGAGCAATGATAGAGAACTCTAATAGAGCTCTAAAATGAGCTCTAATTAGGTGCCAAGAAAAAAAAATGAAAAACTAGGCACACACATCACATTGAGCAATGATTCATAACTCTAAATTTGGAGCTCTAACAATGGCTCTAATGACGTGGCGTGGAGTAAAAAAACAAAAAAACAAACATACATACATACATACATCAAATCATTCATAAGTGGGGCCCACTGCGACATGAGTAGAGCTCTCATTAGAGTTCTACTTTTAGTGCTCTTAAACATTTTTCCATCACATTACAAGTGGGACCCACTTATTAGAGCTCTCCTACGACTATCTCCAACGTTGCATTAGATTTAAATTTAATGAAAAAAGCCATTTTTTCTCTTTCCATTGGTTTCACCAAATTGATATCAAATTGAGAACGGAGCAAAAGTTTCACCAAATTGAGAAGTTGGAGCAAATTTCACCAAAACACTGTGCGTTTACATTTGCGGTGGTCCCACCGGACAATCGGCCGGACCCACCGGCCGTCCCAAAGGTCATCTCACCGATTGTCCCTACATACAAAAAAATTACATAACTGTTCTGCAGTGCTTCAGTGCAGCTTTTCATTTTCTCAAACCTGGCTCCATTTCTTAACATAAAGAAATCAAACAGCACCTTCACACAACGGCTAGTCGGGGTCCACCATTCTTGTCTTTTTCCCCCTCAATCTCTGCCAATCATGTCCTTTCTTCCCTTCACTTTTCCCAGAAAAATGGCACATCATTGGACCAAACACTTTTACATTGTTAAAGAAGATTACCCTTTTTATGAACCTAGAGTTTCTTTTCTTTTCTTTTGTCTTTTCCATTTTCTTTGCAAAGAAAACCCCATTCTATTCTACATTTGAGGGTTTTTTGTGGCGATGGAGAAGAAGCTCTGTTGCTTTTAATGGATTGCTCTCTTCTTTAGTCTATTGCTTGCAGCTTTTGTTTCTTCAAAGCAACATGGTAATCTATTCTTGCTTAATTTTGTCATCATCAGACTAACTATCAGAGGATGAGGAAGAAGAAGAGGATGAAAATGAAGTGACCAGAAAGGGAGGCCAAAAAAAAATTCAATAACTTAACCGGTCGACCGACCGGTTGTCCCACCGGACGTCCCCATTGTTTTGATGTACACTACAGTGTAACGATTGGAGTTGCTCATATCAAATTGAGGAAATTGCCTTTTTTTTTTACAGATTTGTTAAAAATTTTGTTGAACCTTTGGAGATGCTCTAAAGCTCTCTTTTTAGAGTTCCAAATCATTTTTGTTATTAGTATCTGAGAGCAACCCTTACAAAATGCCTCACAACACTACTGACCAATATATTTGATAAACTCACAAATTTTTTTATTAAAAAAAAAAAAGTTAACATAGGGGAATTCAAATTCCTTTATTAGTTGAGGCAGCCTCCATGAGTACATCAGTTTAGTTTACCCTGTTGAAGCCAGGATGAGGAAGAAGAAGAGGATGAAAATGAAGTGACCAGAAAGGGAGGCAAAAAAAAAATTCAATAACTTAACCGGTCGGCCGACCGGTTGTCCCACCGGACGTCCCCATTGTTTTGATGCACACTACAGTGCAACGGTTGGAGTTGCTCGTATCAAATTGAGGAAATTGCCTTTTTTTTACTCAGATTTGTTGAAAATTTTGCTGAACCTTTGGAGATGCTCTAACGCTCTCTTTTTAGAGTTCCAAATCATTTTTGTTATTAGTATCTGACAGCAACCCTTACAAAATGCCTCACAACACTACTGACCAACATATTTGATAAACTCACAAATTTTTTTATTAAAAAAAAAAGTTATAACATAGGGGAATTCAAATTCCTTTATTAGTTGAGGCAGCCTCCATGAGTACATCAGTTTAGTTTACCCTGTTGAAGCCATGGTGGTGGTAGTAATTCACTCAGCTTCCTCTAGTTCACCAACATTCTAAAATGATTTCGAAGATGGTACCAGTGCTAGTGCCAGTTTTGGTGCCCATTTAGGTGCGCGTTTGGCTAATTCCTCAAAAGATTTCATAATTGATGTTGGCACAGGTGTTGGTGTCAGTTTTGGTGCATGTTTAGCTAACTCTTCAAAAGATTCTAAGGATGATATTGGCACTAGGGTTGGTGCTAGTTTTGGTGCACGTTTAGCTAATTCTTCAAAAGATTCCAAAGATGATATTGGCACAGGTGTTGGTGTCAGTTTTGATGCGTGTTTAGCTAATTCCACAAAAGATTCCAAAGATGATGTTGGCATAGGTGTTGGGGCCAATTTTGGTGCGTGTTTAGGTGCTTGTTTTGGCACAGGTGTTGATGCTAGTTTGGATGATCATTTAGCTAATTTTTTAAAAGATTCTAGAGATGGCATTGGTGTTGGTATTGATTCTATTTCCTGTTTAACTACTTCCTCAATTGGTGATGATGATGGTTTTGGTGAAATTTTTGGTGCATGACTTAATGCTAGTCTAGCTAGTTTGGATGAGACTAACATAGCCATGAATGCCATGATGATGAAAAAGACAGCGATTGTTTTTGGTGATTTTGAAGCCATGGTTGGAGCAAAACTACAATGGTGTGCAAGTTTTGAGTGGCCTTGGTGTCTTTTGTGAAGAAAAGAGGTTGAGGATGGATATATTTATACTAGTTTTTGGGAGAGAAAAGTATAGTATGGGACACAAAAACACTTTTCTAATTGACAAGATTCAAGATATTAAATGGAATTTCATTTACAAGATTTGATTAGCAAGAAAAAAAGTGGATGCATTTACATCTCTAGCAATTACAATAACTACAATACATCTCTTTTGTCACTTGCAAATTATAATAACTATCATTAAAGTACTCGTCATTATACTATCTGTGGGTGCTGATTTCTGACCACACTGTCAAACAAGAACTTAGCAGGAGAGCACAAGCAGAATAGATCACGCCCGAACAACCTGTCATAGAAAGATAAGACTCCAGCGGTGGTTCGTCCACCCGGGGGCACTCCGACGATCAAGTCAGTACTCAGTGGTCTCTCAAAAATCGTAAATAATGCTTAACTCACTAACCCGAATATAAAAAACGTACCTTAGACCCACGAGGGTTCCTTATTTTCATAACTAGCACTAACCTGATCCCTGTAGAAACCTAGCTTTAATGGACTTTGGCTCAATGCTCATCTTGGACTCCTAGCTAGATAGAGATAAATTCTCTAAGAGTTCTATCTTTATCTAGACTGAGGTCCTCCCCTATTCTAGGGCTCTTATCCCTTATCCGCTCATCTCGGATTCCAATATCTCCGTAGATAACCCCGGCCTAGCCGAAATCACCTCGGCGTCATGACCAAAACACATGGTACCTTGGCTGACACTTCGGCGTCACCTTGGCCACGTGTTGTCACTCACAAAATATGTCCCCATAACTTCCTTCTAGGTTCTATTACCTCGACATCCTGAGGTGATGGAACCTACATCGTTTGTCCAGATAGCACGTCGGCTAAGACTTACTCAATCCTTCATGGCCGATATCATCACACGTCAGCTTCTTATGACCAAGACTCTGCAGTCTACTTTATCAATGACCAAGAACCAAGTTCTTCAAGTTCCTTAACCGAGATCGCCCCTATAGCCGAGGTTTTTGTTTCATTAAATCAAGAACTCCAAGAGTTTTATCTGCGCATGAGCTGTCACGCACAGTTTACTTAACCGTTTTCTCCATACGTCGCTCTCTCATTGGTTCGTACTTGACACGTGCTATCAGGTCGCGTCGCGTCTGCGCACACCGCCTGACAGACATGTCGTCCAAGGCATTCCATTATGGTTTGCCACCCTTTCAAATTTTTAACAAAAACAACTTCTCTCTCTATGTCTTTTCACTTTGCATTCCTTCGTTTTTGCTCAAGCTTTCTCTCTCTAAAGCTTCTCTCCCAAATCCTCCATTGTCGTTCCTTTCGAGCTCTGCCACTACCACTTTTACTGCCTCCGGCGCACTTTTCATCATTTGCTTTCGATCATTCTCATCGTCCGACTCCGGCGACCTTCATATCGGCAGTCATTTCACTCGGTAAGTTCAATTCTTTCTCCCTTAAGTTCGGTCTCTAATTTATTTCAAACTCTATTACATGTTTATACACTGTTTGCTGCCATTGTGAATCTGTTTTGTGTTTTTGAATCATTACTTGTACTTTGAATTTCATTATTTTGGGTGTCAAACGTGCTTATTTGCAACTTAGTTGTTCAATCTGTCTTTGGGTCTACATACATAGTTCATGGCCCTTGCGCACACATATGCACTGTTCACGTGTTTGACGTTTTAATAGTTTGTCACTATTCTTGACTTTTGTACAACTGCACACACTTACATAGTGTTCTTGAATTTCTATTTGTTTTCTTGAGTCTGAATCATTGCTCTTTTCTGTTTTTCTTGCTGATTTCCAGATTTTTCCCTTGATTTCTTGTTTCCGTATAGATCTAGGCCTTGGGTTTTGATAAAAATCACTATCTCTAGGAAAATTGAAACAAATTTCCCTTAGATCTTGAAAAACCCTTGACCCAGTTCCTGTTTAGGGTTTTGGCCGAGGTCTTTCAAACCCATACCAACCACTGTTTTCTGAAATCTTGCACCTTCATTCTTTAGCCAACATCATGGGTATGTTCAAGTGGAGGGTAGACACCCTAGAAAAAATAGAGTATTTACATCGAGAGTTCTCCATCCCAACCGATGTTCAACTTAGGCTGGCTGGGGAGGAGGACTCTATCATGCTTGATGGGGATTCCATGCCCTTCCCAGTAATTGCTTTCATAGAGTGTAGACTTAGGTTCCCTCTAGACATTCTTTTCCAAAAAATCCTTCATTATTACAAGCTCAACCCGATGTAACTGGCCATTAACTCCTATAGGGTCATCAATGGTATAATTGCTCTAGCTAGCCGAGAAAATGCTAGGATAACACTAGCTGACATCCAATATTGTTGTACCATGTATGGCCTGAAATCTAAAAAAGGCTACATCTATTACCTCAAGTTGAGATCCACAATCTACAAACTCATAGCCGACCTCCCAAACTCCAATAAAAGTGCTGGAGATGATTACTTCATCGTCTCAGGCAATTAGGAATTTGCACCTGACGACGACCTTCATCTTTATCCTCTGCACCGATCGGTGTTTAAAGAGGATGAGGGTAAGAACCTAGTGTCAACTTTTCTGCTTTAAGACTTATCACTTTATTCCCCTTATATGTTCTAATATATGAATTTTGTTCTTGCAGCTCTCCCTCAACCCTCAAAAGATTTTCGCCAGTCCTTCTTTCCCAGCAAGGACTTGAAAAGGCTGCTGGGCTTGCTGGTTGACCAGCGCAAAGCTCCTCTGCTGCTCAACTACATTCCAACTTACAAATCTACCTTGCCCGACGTTCCCAAGAGGAGCAGGATTCCTCCCTCTGCTACAACTCCAACAGTTGCTTCCTCACCAAGGCCAGACCAAGCCTCATCTTCTAATCCAGCTGAGGTTGCATCAATGTCTGCTCTCCAACTGATTCCTCCAGCCCAGCGCCAACGCCGACACTGATGCCGAGCTCCACTCTTCGCTCCTACAGGCAGAACTTGTAGTTGTAAATGCCAAAGCACTAAGGCGTCGGCTTACGATCCAACAAACCCATCTACTGCACTTCCAGCAATCTGCTTTGGTACCAAAGTTACCGTTGCCGTTACCGCCGAAGAAATGGATCGTAGCAAGGCTGTCGTTGAAGACCTTTTGGCCGACCTGCCTGGGGTTGTAATAGTTCAATCCTCCTCATCACAATTCCAACATAAGGCTAAGCCAAAGAGGGTAAAGAAAGCCAAAACCAAGGCAACAGTGATTCAGATCGACTCTAAGGACACTGTACCAATCTCCAAATTGGCCGAGGATGAAAACAGTACTCCTTCGACCGACAAGAGGCCAGCCGAGGCATTTAACCCACCACAATCCAAAGGGCTGAGGTCCAGCGGCTCTTCTGATCCTTTCGATTTCTGTGCCGACGCTCCCTGGAATCCATTTGTCACAGTCGAAGACCGACCTCTTCTAGCGAGGGACAGTGCTCTGGACAGTTTGGAGGTCGGTACCGCCATCTCCACCGTCATTCTACTCCCAGTCGACATCAACCGGATGACTGAGCTTTCAGAGTATGAAAATTATGCAATGATGATGTAACATTGTGTCATGGTAAGTCTCAATACTTGTAACTTTTTGTCTAACTTTAAGTTTGGTTTCCATACTTAATTAATTTCCTTTGCACTCTTGCAGACTATCCAGCAGGGTCACTCCCTTGCAGTCAAGACCGATGACTTCAAAAAAGAACTTACCCAAAAAACCAAAAAGGCTGCCAAGCTCCTTTCCTCACTCACCAGAGCCGAGGCCCGTATCCGAGGTCTCCTAGATCAGGCCAAGGCTACTGAGTTGGCCTTAAAGAATGTCGAGGATTGAGCCGAGGCCATAGAAAATGTTACCGAGGTCGCCAAGGCCGAGGCGAAAGAAGCCAAGGAGAAAGAGGCCCAAGCCCAAATCGAGCTCCAAACAGCACTGTTTACAAAGGCAACCGAAATCAAAGAGGCGGACGAGAAGGCCTATACTGAGGGGACAGCCGACGTCCGCAACGAGTACAAAAAGCAAGTCAAACAGGCATGTAAAAAACCTTGGTTGGATGGCTGCTCTGAATGAACTAGCTGTCCCCAAGGACTCACCCTTCCGAGATGAGAGCCGACTTGTCATATCATTCCCTCCCGCTCTAATCCAATCCGAAGATGAGGCTGAGGATGATGAAGAAGCTGAAGCTGACAAGTCTGGGAAAACTGAAGCAGCTGGGGCTAAGTCCCCAACTCTAAATAAGAAAACCGTTGACTTAACTCAGGATGATGAGGATGAGGTTCCCAAAAACGTGCCTGAAGCCGAGGTCAAAAGCACCGAGAAGAGCCTTGACAAGACTCTTCAAGAGATCGACACTGAGATCGAGGCCGATAACACTGCCGAGAAGCTCTCCCAATTGTCTGCTGAGATCGAAACACAGCCAATCACCGATGCAGAGCAGTCTGTTTAAAACCTTCTCTTTGAACTTTGTAATTTTTCTTTGTAACAGTCTTCTACTTTTAGTTGGGCCAAAGTGCCAGTTCTGTAATTTAACAAGTAATCATTTTGTAGGCCGAAGTGCCTTTTGCCCATGGACAAGTTTATCTTTTAAATGCAAGTCTAATTTCTTCTTTCAAGTGCTGTGTGCCTTCTTTTCTTCTATGTATGTTTACTACTTCCATACTTAGAATAACTTTGCATTTCTTCAAAATATACCTTAGCTGTATAATGACTCCGAGATATAGTACCTCGGATACTAACCTTGAATGTTTTCCTCAGCCAACCATCGGAATACCTTGGCTAACACTTAAAAATATCAAAATATTTTTACAAGTGTTTATTCAATATCTCTTTTGTATGTTATCCTCTTTTAAGACTTTACCCTTTCCAAACCTGGTTAGGACCAAAACTGAGTAGTGTTCACTAAAAGAGGTATATCTTTTTGTACATTTGGAATTTTGATGTGAGGCTGCCACCATTGGAAAGAATAATTCTAGGGTTTCAATTTAGACTCAAGAATGACCTGCAAAGGAGTCCGGATGAAGGAGATATGCCCATTTGAAGTTGGACATAGAGAGCAGATTTTTCTGGCCAGCCACTGGTGGAGTTTGCTGGCCATGGATGGGCTTTGTTGACCATGTGTCGTCTAGGGGTGACTTTTTTCGGCCGTCAGTGGTGGCCAATCGGCCACTGGTGTAAAAAAGGTAGTTTTCTGCAGATATTTTCCTCCAGTTGTTTTCATAATGTTCCAGCTGTCCATTTTGAGATATTTTCGACCTGAAGCCACATATTTCTATATATAGATGACCTATCTCTCATATTTCAAGGTTGGAAATTTTGGGAGCCTCTCTCTCTACATTCCTCTCTCTCTACAATTCTCTCTCTCTTAAATTTTTGTGCATACAAGTGTAGATACACTTCAAGTTTGCCTATCAACCCTTAACCAAAGTTGCTTATCTTTGGGTTGAGGTTGCTTGAGGCCCACTTTGAGCTCTAGAAAGTGGTCTTAGCTTGGTCTTGTGCCTAGAATTGTGCTTTGCTTCAAAGGTATAACACTTGTCTTGTTTTTACTTGTTTTGTACCCTTGCTTTGCCATCATTTTCTACTGTTTTGGGGCTAGTTTTGAACTTTAAGAACTCTATTTTTATGACCTAAAACTGGTGGTTTGAGGCCATTTTTAGTTGGGGGGGTGGTTCACTCTTCTTGCTTCTTTGCTTGTAAACCTTTTTGTGCCTTTATTCATCACTTTCAAATCAACTTTTTTTGGGCCTTTTAACCACTAAATTTCAGAGGTTTTTTAGTGGCAAAAAACTCATTTTGAAGTCCAAATTTGGAGGGGTTAGCCTCCCCTTCTTGTGTCTTGCTTACTAGCCTAGCATGCTCTATGTGTTAGCTTAATTTTCTAACTTTTGTTAACTTAATTTCAGTATGTTTTAGGGGTGTTTCAGACCTATTTTAAGACTATTTTTAAGTGTTGGTTACATTTGAGCCTTGCATGGCATGGTTGTATTGTTAATTCCTTCACTAGCTTAGTGTTTTAAGGCTTTAACTATCATTTGTTTGAGTTGGTTGCATGTTTTAGTGCTTTTAGTACTCATTTTCAGCACCTAATCATATCTGCAACCTCCCCCATTTCTTGGTTTTACTTTTGTTTTGAAAGTGGTTTAAACCATTTGCTTATTAAAAGCATGAAATTGAGATATTTGTGCTTCATGGTTTAATCCCTTTGGGGGTTCATTACCAGCAGCATGAGGTCTCTTTCATGCCTAAAACAACATTTGGTTTGAGCTTTTTTTCCATTTAGAGGACACTCATCAATGGACTTAATGGATTAAGGATGACTTGGTAATTAAAATGTGTAAACAAAAGTGACAAGTAAAAGAGGCAAGGTAAGCATTCTTTGTGTTGCATTGCATGTGTTCAAATCGGATGTTAATTTGAATACAATGAAAATGGAACATTTCATACTCAAAAATGATTAAATGTGTCATTTTCCTTGGCCTCCATTGCCCTTGATCATGTATGATAGGGTGATGGTCATTTTGGTCTTGTTTGTGCATTTATTGAACTTGCACAAACTTGGTTCTTTGGCCATTATGCATGAAAATTGCTTGATTAATGGTTTGAGGGCCAAGAGTTTCTCTCCTTTGAGCTTGTGTGATGATAAGGAGGGTAAACAATACAAACAACCTATGAGAATACATTGTTTTGCTCTCTATTGCAACATGGAAGTGTGAACCAGCAGTGGCCGACAGCCACCATCAGTGGCTAACCGGCCACCATTGGTAGCCGACCGGTCCCTTGTCCCTCTTGTCGGCCATCAGTGATTTTTGCACAATGTATTAGCAAGATGAAGCAGAGGTGTTCTGGAAGTTGGCAGAATTTTCAGTGATCAAATGTGCAAACAGAGGCTTACAGCAACAAGGCAGTGGCTTTTCGGGTATAGAATCGAGCATGCGCATGCATATCCATCACTTCCCGGGGCTAAGTAGTTGATTACTTAGTTTACTTGCAATTGACTTGTAATCCATTAATTAGCTAAATAGTTAATTAGATGTGATGTATTATTTAATTAGTTAGCTAGAATAGTTAATTAGTTTTCGGTTTGTAATAATTAGTTAGCTAGAATAGTTAGTTAATTCAATTCAAGTGTTATAATAATTAATTAGCTTAATCAGCGTAGCTAGTTAGTTAGCTTATTCATTCAGACCCTCCTTCGCGAATGCGTAATATTGTAATAAGTGTGAGTGCGTGTGTGCATGTCTTCCAACCCCATGTCTTTCTCCTTTTTACTTAATCGCTTTTGATGGTTAGATTAGGGATCATGTTTCAATTAGCATGCCTTATGCTTGCGTACATTCATCTTGTCTTGCATGAACCGAGGCTCGGCGCATCATTCAAACTGCATTGTCATTTCAAATATCTTGTTTGAATACATGTTTAACCACATGTTATCAAATTGCTTCATATGCCATATTAGTAGCCAAGCTTATTAATTGCATATTGTATGTGTTGCATTAGGCATCTTGTATAATTAGGAATCATGCATATTTTTCTAACTCATGTTTTCCTAGCTTGGAGTACTAGGTGAGTTTTACGCTTTAGCATGCTTACATAAGTTTAAATGTGTCATGATTAGCATGTTTACCATGAGGTTATGTGCTTACTTACTAAATTGCTTGAATGCCTATGGATGAAGACTTATTGTTTGAATTGGAACAATTCAACGAATATGCGTTTTAAGCCCACTTTATTGAGTGGCAAATCATGTTTTAAGCCCACTATGTTTGGTGGCAAAATCCGCAATCTTTAAGCCCACTTGAGGTGGCAAATTCAAACCATTTTTGCAAACAAACATGAGTTGAATTGTTCCAAATTGAGCAAACTAGTCTATACTTACTTATGCGTATCACATAGTAAAGTTAGTCTAATAATAGGAATAAGAACACATAATGTTTATAAAAATCATATCATGCTTAGTAGAGGCCGATCTTTGATCGGGCGAACGGGGGTGCTCAATTCATGACATTCCCCTCTCATACCTAAGTTCTTGAGCCAAGGCAACTTTGGGGATGACGGACACGTGGCCTTTGGCACAAGTCAGGGTTTCCTAAGTTTTCCTAAAACAAAAAATATTTAGGTTGTGACTCTGTATCTGGCAAAGCAGTTCAATTTTGGCATTATTTGATTTAAAATCGATTTTCCAAAAAGATTTGCCGAATTTGGACTCTTTGGTGTTTATCAATTTCACATTGCACTTGTGAGATTAGATTCAGAACTGCGAGAGTTCGAACTGTGAAGGCCTTCTTTTCAAACCTTCCGAAAGGGGGCGCGAAAAAAGGCGAGCCATACCATTACTCTGAGGGAAGCTTGGAGTAGAGTAATAATTCTTGATTTTGTACTTTGCACAGAAACTCTTGATTAGCTTGCTGTCAAACTGCGTACCAATGTTTTCTATTATTGCCCTTGGGATCCCAAACTTGGTGATGATGTTCTTCCATATAAAGTTCTTCACATCAATATCCCGAATCTTCGCAAGGGGTTTAGTTTCTACCCACTTTGTGAAATAGTCAGTTGCTAGCAGCAGGAACTTCCTTTGTCCAGTTGCTTGGGGTAGTTGCCTAACAAGATCCATTCCCCACTAGGCAAATGGCTAAGGGCTAGACACTAGGTTCAAATCTGCTGTTGGTTGATGTATCAAAGGTGCGAACCTTTGACACTTCTCATACTTTCTAACATAGGCTTCAACACCCTTCTGCATGTAGGGCCACCAGTACCCTTGAGTAATGGCCCTATGAGCAAGTGATCTGCCCCCAGCATGGCTTCCACATACTCTTTCATGTATCTCATTCAAGTCTTCAACTTGGGAGGGATGCACACATCTCAAAAGGGGACTAGTAAATGACCTTCTGTAGAGATGCCCTTCTGCTGTCAGGCTAAACCTAGCCGACTTCAGTCTGGTCTTGTGCGCCTCTTTGCGATCATCTGGCCGTTTCCTATCTCTAAGGAACATTACTATTATGTCTATCCAGCTTGGACCCATCTCCACACACATTGCTTCATACTCTGTGATTAATGTTTCCACACTTGGGCCTGACAAATAATCAACCATTATTGTCCTTGCCTCCCTTGATTTCATTGCACTAACTAGGTTAGCCAAAGTATCGGCATGGCTGTTGTCATCTCAGCTAACTTGTTGTAGTCGGCAATCCTGAAACAAGGCTAACACTCTGACAACCTCTTTTACATAGGTTATCATTCTTTCATCTCGAGCTGCATACTTGCCTGTTGTCTAGTTCACAATAAGTTGGGAGTCACAAAAGACTACCACCTCGTCGACTTCCATTCTGCTACCAACTTCAATCTTGCGATCAATGCTTCATATTCTACTTCATTGTTTAAGGCCTTAAACCCCAATCGAATAGATTGTTCTAACATCCGCCCATCTGGTGATATTAGCACTACTTATTCCCCCGCTCTTTGATGGTTTGAGCTCCCATCAACAAACAGGCAGAAGGAGTCCCGATGTAAATGTCGCAGGGCTTGAGTTTTTCTTCTTTCTTTTCCTCTACTGTGGGGTTTTTCATTCCTGACTGGGTCTCTTCTTGTTCCCCTAGACACCTTAAGCCGCAGCTCATCGAAGCCCGACGTGGGATGGCTTCAGGTGTGAACTCGACCACAAAGTCAACCAAAACCTAGCCCTTAATTGTTGTTCTAGGCCTAAATTCCAGGTCGTATTGGCCTAGTACTACTGCCCATCTGGCTACCTTGCCTGTCAGATCTCCTTGTTGTAGTAGGGACTTCAAGGGGTGCTCAGGTAATACCACAATCTTGTGGGCTTGGAAATAATGGTTCAACTTCTTAAAGGCCATCATTAAGGCCAATGTCAATTTCTCCAGGGGTAAATACCTGGTCTCTGCGCTTGCTAGGGTTTTACTCACATAGTATACTGCCATTTGTTCTCCCTTCTCTTCTCTGATTACCACTGCACTCACTGTAGGCTCCGAAACTGCCAAGTATAAGAACAGTTCCTCTCTAGGTACTGGATTTGAGAGAACTGGAGCTGTGGTCATGTCACGATCCAAACCTGCCCCAAAAAGTTTGGTTAATAACCGGCTTGTACCTAGGCCTCAAAACTAAATTTCAATAATATGCATTCAACAACAAGGCCTAAAGCAAAAGCAAATAGATTATAGAACGTCCATTGAGCAGTGCTTATGTGCCAGGATTTTAAACATATACAATTTATACATGTATACATACAAGTCCACGTTATAGGTATATACAAGGAGTTATTAACCAAAAATTTACATATTACTCAAGGGTTAAACGAAAGCCACCAAAAACTTGACAAAACATGTGACATCAAAAGAATCAGACAAAAAGCTTCAAATGTGGAGGCTTAATACAACAGACCCACCAAAAGGGCTCCTGAAGCTGACCTAGGGCTACCCTCCAAGCTGATCACCTACATAAACATGTAAAAACGAAGTGAGCAAGGCTCAGTGAGTAATAATAATGTAAAGAGGTTCGGGTGAATAGGTATGTGTCTTGGAGAATATTTATCTAATGTTTACATGTTCCCTTTGTTATATTCCAAAACGGCCTTGGGACCAACATAATACAAAACAGACTCGGGCCCAACTCATGTATGTATGGACCCAAGAGATGGCTCGTACGAACTCTAGCGGTGGCTTCCACTGTGGCACTTAGTTCCGTACAGCACTTTGTTCCATACCAAAAATCCATAGATCTTAAAGACCGAAAAATTCGTATCGTGTCATAGCATAACCAGAATGTACAAACAGAACGATTTTAGGTCCATTTCTCATGCCATGGCTCATGCTTATGTCATTGCTCAATCGTTTTCGTTCCCTTAAATTTATTTAACGCGTGCCACTCACAAGCAAAAATACATAAATCATAGCACCATTTATCCCAGATATGCCATTCGCAATCAAAATGCGTAAATGATGATATAATTTTATCCTGAACGTGCTAAATATAATCAAGATACATAACTTATAAATAAAAATACAGAAATAAATATATAAATCGTTACACTATTATTACTCATAGTGGTTTAGACGAGCAACAGTCTCTTTCCGCAAGTGACCTACACATAGCACACATATGCAACGGATAAATAATGCATTCTTCCTTTAGTTTATCTCTTTAATCATTTGTTCAATTCATTTAATTCCTATTAACTTTCAAGTATTTTAAAGGAATCAAATAGACACATTAACAGTTTCAGAGGGTCAAAAAGAGTAACAGAAGTTAACAGAATTTCCCCCATCAGCCGCACGTACGGAAAGGTGTGCCGCACGTACGGCCCGCATGTGCCTTTATTGCAGAATGACCCAGTCTGTTCCCCTGTTTTTCGCATGTGCGGCTATGCCTCCCGCACGTACGGCCATGGGCCCCGTACATGCAGTTCTGGGCTCTGTTTGAGTAGTCCGAAAATCCAACAAATTCAAGCTTTCTAAACTCAATTCCATGGTTCAATTCAAGCAATTCCACTTCAAAAACATAAGATATGAACATAACAAAACATAGATTCAAGTTCAATTAGATCAAACTTCCTTTAATTTAACACGTAAGGCTCTAATTTCCATATTTTCTTCATTTTCTTCATTTTCTTCATCCTTTCATGGCATATACAAACATATATACATACATAGGTTCAAAACATACAAAAATGTAAGACCAAGATAAACAAAAAGGCAATTGCTCAAAATCTAAGTCAAGATAACTCAAAACATAAGAATCAACCCTTTAATTAACCAAATCCAAAGAGTACATGTTCCATTTCATGAAATATATTCACTCAAGATCATCACTCATAAACCCTAACTTCAATGGGTATAAAAGCTTCATCTTAAGACTCGATCCTAACCAATTGAAAAAAGATTAAGAGAAGTCTAGTAAATTTTCACTTACTTTGAGCTATATATTTGTTTTCCCCTTCCAATCTCTCAAGTCTTCAATCTTAAAATTATGCTCTCTTCTTCTTCTCTCTTTTTCTCTTCTCTTGAGTGACTCTCCAAATTTTTCCACTCACCAAAGTGAGAGAAGATGAGCTCAAAAGGGACTTGTATTACATATATAGCTAGAACACTTGCCAAACAAGCCTTAACGAATCAAACTAAATCAATTTTCAATTAAATTGCCCAAATGGCTGTAAAAATTCCCATTAACATAATTATGTACTCAATTTCGGTTTCTAAACTCACTATGGTCTTTAATTTCAGTTCCAAAGTGTTAATTTTAGGAGTTTTAACTAAATAAAGCTAATTAATTCATTATGAATCAAATTTTTACAAAATTCCATATAATATCCTAAAAATCATAGTAATCATAACTGTAAAATCAATTTTGGCTTATCGCACCTCTAAGGCCCTCAATTTGCAGTCCAAAGGTCCCAATTTTAACAGATTTCTTCATAATCAACAGATACAAATTTATAAACGTATAATTCACACATTAAAACATGGAATTTCACATCAAGCACATAATCACATATATAATCACACATATATTGAGGGAATTAAAGGATATAGAGCATTTGAAATAATCAGGTTATTACAGGTCAGGTATTTTTTCAAGTCGGCCAATGCGACTTCGCACTCCTCTGTCCACAAAAAATCTATGGTCTTCTTCACCAAATTAAAAAATGGTTTGCATTTTTCAGAACTTCTGCTTATAAACCTATTCAGGGCTGCGGCCCTTTCAGTCAACATCTGTACTTGTTTTGCCGATATTGGGCTCTTCAAGTCCAAGATGGCCTTGATTTGATCTGGGCTCGCTTCAATGCCCCTTCTGGTAACCAAGTATCCCAGGAACTTACGAAATCCAACTCCAAATGCACATTTCGAAGCATTGAGTCGGAGCCGATATGTTCTAAGGATATCGAAAACTGCCTTCAAGTCGGCCAAGTGATTCTCAAGTTCTTTGGTCTTCACGACCATATCATCAATGTATACTTCCACTGTTTTACCAATCAGATGTCTGAACATCTTGGTCACCAACCTCTGGTAGGTTGCTCTTGCATTTTTCAACCCGAAAGGCATCACTCTGTAGTAATATATCCCTTTTGAGGTGATAAATACAGTCTTTTCCTTATCAGAGGGGTATATTGCTATCTGATGGTACCCCCTGTATGCGTCCAGGAAGCTTATTCTTCCATGCCCTGAAGTGGCATCTACTAATTGATCGATCTTGGAGAGTGGGAAACTGTCTTTGGGACAACCCTTATTCAGGCTGGTGAAGTCCACACAGGCCCTCCACTTCCCATTCTTCTTTGTCACAACAACATTGTTTGATAACCAAGTTGGGTAGTTTACCTCTCGAATGGCTCTGGCGTCCAGCAGTTTATCCACTTCCTCTTCTACTGCCTCAACATACATCAATGTCGACCTCGTTGTTCGCTGGATGACAGGTTTAGCCGACCTATCTACATTTAGTCTATGGCAAGTGACCTCGGGGTCAATGCCAGGTATCTCATATGGTGTCCGGGCAAACACCTCAATGTTTGCTCGTAAGAATGCCTCTAACTCCCTTTCCTCCTCATCGGCCAAGCCTGAGCCTAGAAGGAAGAAATGCTCTTCATCTCCTTGTTGGACTAGAATCTTCTTTAGGGCTTCCTCACTTTTCTCAGCTGGTTCTTTGCCTACATCGTCTAGGACATCCATGTCTTCATCCTCAATTTCTACTATTTTTGCCTCTCGCACGTTGCAGGTGGATTTTATTGCTGTCATGGAGCAATTCTTCACCTGCACCTGATCCCCTCTAACCTCCTCAATTCCATGCTCCATTGGGAACCGCAACAACTAGTGCAGCGTTGAGGGAACAACCCTCATTGCGTGCAACCATGGCCTTCCGAAGATGACATTGTAAGGGGAGGGGGTGTCAATCACTGTAAACTCTATGCTTACCTTCCTGGTGCCTGCCTGTACCTCCAGGTTTATTGCCCCCAAGGTAGGGATGCAACTTGGGCGGGCTCAACCCGAGCAACCCGAACCCAGCTCGAATTTTTTTAGGATTTGGACAAGATATTTTTAAATTTGGTACGACCTTGGGCAAAAATTTAGAAACCCGAATTAAATTTGGACGAGCTTGGGCAAAGACGTCAAACAACCCGAACAACTAGAAACCTGAATTATACATATATAGATATATAAAAATATTAAATATACATATAAATTATTAGCTATTACATGATATTAAAGTAATTTAGATTATTAAATCATATTGAATATATATTATATATACAAATAACATAAAATCTTACTTTTTTTTTATTTTCACTCATAAATTGTAAAGACTATTATAGCGACATCTCTCTTACATTATATAAATTATTTGCTTTGATGGTATTAAATTTTAATAATTTAATAATGTAGCTACAAAAAAAAAAACAACAACAACAACAATAACAGCAACAACAACAAAAATTCATTTACAATTCGGATAATTCGGGCAACTCGGGCAATTTGGAGCACAACTTGCGCTGGGCTTGGACAACCTCCAAACCGAACCGAACCCACCCGAGTTGCACCCCTACCCCAAGGGCCACGTCAACGTTCCGTTGAACCCGACCATTGGACTGTTGGACTATTATTCCAAATCATCTCAGTGAAGTCCGAGCTCCTTGAAACATCTGACATACATGATGTTACAAAAGCTACCTTGGTCGATCAGAATTCGCCTTACCTGGTATTTGCCAACCTTAAGGGTCACTACCAGAGCATCATTGTGTGGATGTTGCACCATGTCTAGATCTGTCTCTGTAAAGGACACCATCGGTCCTTGGCACTCGATTTCCCTAGGCCTTTTCTGCTGGACTTGACACACATGCTGCAAGTGCCTTACCTCCTGTGTCTCTCCACGTATCTCATTCTCATTGACCTTCGAATGAATTACAATGATCACCCAAAGTCCTTCTGGTTGCTGCTGTGGTGGTGGTGGAGGTGGCGCTGCTGGTGCTTGGGGCAATCTTGCATGTTCTTCCCTTGTTCTGGCCTCATCCACCAGGTCCTTCAAGTAGCCTTATCTGACTAGGTCTTCTAAGTGTGTCTTCAAGGCTCTGCACCCTTAAGTCAGGTGTCCATCTTCATTGTAGTACGCACAGAGCTTCCCAAGGCTTCTTTCCATAAATTCGCCAGGAACCCTTTCTGTTGCTCTATAATACGGCTGGTTCCTGATCCTTTCCAGAACTTTATAAACTGGGATCCGGAACACAGTGGTGGCTGCCTGTGTGACTCTCAGCCCTATTTCTTGTCTATTATAACTTGTATTACCTCGGCCTCGCTTCGTCGAGCCGTTTCTTTTCTCTTGCTTCGGCGCCTTCGTTCCCAGCGTATCCTCTCTGCTCTGGCATATTTCTCGATCCATGTAATGAGCTCCTCCATGCTTTTTGGCAGAGTCTTTGCCAGTGACTTTCGAAGCATGCAATCATCCTTCAGGTCGTTCTTAGAAGACACGACCGCCAATTCCTGGTTACATCCTAGTATTCAACTGAACACCTCATAATACCTTTTGGCATAAGCCCTAAGGCTTTCACTTTGCCAACCTTCAAAGCCATCAAGGAGTCTACCCTTAATGGCTGCAACTTGTTTGTCACAAACCTGGCCACGAACATCTCAACCAGGCCCTCCCAACTCTTCACAGTTCCTTTCGGCAACTTGTGAAACCAGTCTGATACGATTTCCCTAAAGTATGAGGGGAACACCTTGCATAGCAACGGTTCATTCTCGGTATACAGTGCCATTGAATTCAGGTACAAACCAACGTGAAAGTTCGGATCAGACTTACCATCATATATCTGGAACCTTGGCATATGGAACCTCTTTGGGGCCTGAAACTTGTCTAATTCTACTGAGAACGGTGTCCTTGGCTTGACGGGGGATGTAACCTCGGCATTTTGTTCTTCCGTAAAAGGTAGTCCCTCAGATCCTCCTTAGTCCGACTGGGAGCTCGACTGTCAACGGACTTCAGCCTCTTTGGGGCACTGCTCCCAGTGTCGTTATGAGTCCTCTTGGACCTCCTTTCATTCATCGTGCCAAAAAAAAGCTCCTTCCCTTAAACATGTCGATGTTCCTTGACATAAGTTTCCTTGGCACGAGGTGTCTTCTAAGACTCACCTCTTATCGACTCTCCTCGCCCGACCTCCCATGAAGGCCGACGCGAATGCTCCTTTGCCCTGTCATGCTAAGGGACTACAGGGATTGCTTTTTGCCCCCCTTTCTGGGCATCGTTCTTAGCCGCTGGAATTGGCATGTCCTCCAATGGAAACGATGGCTGCATGACGTTGTTCTGCATCATGAAGTTGACAACCGATTGTAGGTCTACCAATTTGTTTGCCATTCCCTTCATCTCGCTGTCCCTCTTCAGGCATCTATTTTTCCATACATGGAGGTCGCTTTCGTTGTAATACTCGCCTCAGCCTACCTTCTTTGGTACCTCTGCTTCTTGGCCGATGTCCTTTTCCCCGGGATTCTGCTCCCGGGGTTCTTCATTATAGTTTTCTTCCTCCACATTAGGATCGGTGTGTTTGCCATTTCCACTAGGGATGTCATCCCCGACATTTTCTTTGTGCCCGTCATTGGCCATCTATTCTCCTTACATTCCCAGAAACGACGCCAAATTATGGGTGTTGATTTCCGACCACACTGCCAAACAGGAACTCAGCAAGAGAACACAGGCAGAATAAATCACACTTGAACAACCTGTCACAGAAAGATAAGACTCCGACGGTGGTTTGTCCACCCAGGACACTCCAGCGATCAAGTCAGTACTTAGTTATCTGTCAAGGATTGCAAATAGTGCTTAACTCACTAGCCAGAATATAAAAAGCGTATCATAGACCCACGAGGGTTCCTTACTTTTATAATTAGCACTAACCTGATCTCTGTAGAAGCCTAGCTTCAATAGACTTTGGCTCAATGCTCATCTTGGACTCCCAGGTAGATAGAGATAAACTCCCTAAGTGCTCTATTTTTATCCAGAGTAAGGTCCTCCTCCTCCATTCCAAGACTCTCGTCCCTTATCCGCTCATCTCAGATTCTAATATCTCCGCAGATAACCCCAGTCTAGTCGAGATCACCTGGGCATCATGACCAAGACACGTGGCACCTCGGTTGACACTTCGACGCCACCTTGGCCACGTGTTACCACTCACAAAATATGACCCCACACTATCTTCAATCAAATATTCAAATTTGATATCTTATTTTGTCTATAACCGATGTGGCAAATTGACATATACAAAATAGATGTCTTTAAAAAGAAGCATTCCACTTAATATGTCAAATTTGTTATTTTAACAAGGAAAAATTACGGGGGGAAAAAAAAACACTCTAGTAGCGTTTGGTTTGTATTTAAAATTATGATCTGAGTATGGAGTTATATTTTGAGTTTGTAAATTTTGGAATTATGATTTGAAAAGAGAAAGTTTGTTTGGTTATAAGTTTTGAAAAGAATTTTGAATTGAGTGGTGAATTTTTAAAATGAGTGTTGAGTTTGTGAAAATTTATTTGATTATAAGTTTTGAAAAGAATTTTCAAAATTTAATTTAAAAACTTATAACTCATACCCAAACACACAACTTAAAACTCTATTGAAAATTTTATTCAAAACTCATAACCAAATTCTTTTTAAAATTCAATTCAAAAAAATAATTATTGACAAAAACAATTTTTTTATTTTAAAATTTTAAAAATTCTGAAAATATATATATTTTCTAATTTTTTAAAAATTATTGTGACAAATTAATTTTTTTTTTGTTAATTTTAAATAAAGGTACAAATAATTTGTCATTTTGGTCTCAAATTTTTCTTTCTATATTTAAAAAAATATCAAAAACAAATATAATTTTTTTTTCTAGATAACAAGTGCCAATTGCTTAAAAAAAAAAAAAAAAAAACGCTCAGATAACAAGTCCCAGTTGCTTTAAAACAAAAAAATGTTCCGATCAATCGACCGGACAACCAGGTAGACCTAAAAATTCAAAAACGATCTACGCAGATGTCCAAGCGAACAACTGGGTAGATCAAAAATTCAAAAACTCTCTGATTTACCAAACATGTTTTTAAAATGTGTTTTGAAATTGATTTTGAATTATGATTTGAAAACTGTAAGCAAACAGAGGATTGATAACAGATGTGGAATCATGGTTTGAATTACAAACCAAACATAGCCTCAGAGTTTGAATAATTTAACAAAATAAATTCTAAATTTTTAGTTTTATCAATTTAAACTTTTTAATTTGTTTTCAATCTAAATCATTTACCAATTTTCGTTAAGTAATACAGACAAAAAAAATTATATTTTAGTCATTAAACTCAATATAGGTGTACATAAAATGTCTAAAATATCATTTTTTGTTGAGTTTAATCATTAAAATACCATTTTTTCGTTGGTTTTACTTAACGAAAAAATGCAAATGGTTTAAATTGAAACAATAAAAAGATTGAGATTTAAATTAATAAAATTAAAAATTCATAATTTATTTTGTTATAAAAGTTAAACTCTAGAATTTTTTTATTATTATTTTTTACTTTAAAAAGTAGAGGATAAAAGTAATAACTCTAGTAATTCCTTGTAAAATTTTAGTACCTCTAATGGATCATGTTTTCATGCTAATTCTGTCCGCTATGTTATTACCAACTCAATTGTGGAGTTTCAACGGTTGATACTCTTGCAATTTAAATAACTGTAAATCCTTTGAGGTAAATTTGTGAAGTAAATAAATAAAGAAAAATATTATTCTTTCAAAATTTTTGTGCAAAATCATTCACCAGAATAATGTGTTCGAAGGAGGGTTTTTTTTTTTTTTTTCACCAAACAAGTTTGTTTTTATTATATAATTTCCAAATTTTTTATAAACATAATAAACTGTAAATATGAACAAAAATATAAATTTTATTGAATTAAATTTTTATAACTTGTAAAAAAAAATTAAAATATAAAATGTTATCAAATAAACTCAAATGTTTTTGAAAACAAAAATAATGAATTATTTAGAAACACACATTATTTTTATGTTATTTTTATTTTTGTGAAAATAATTTTCAGAAATTCATAAACCAATTTAAAAATATTTCTTGAAAAGGGTTGTTTTCATAAAGTAACATAACAGAATGTTTATTATGTTACAATTGACCAAAAATAGCTTAGAATGAACTTTAGAGGCTTATATGATCTAGTCCCGTTTGGTAGAGTTGTGGGAAAGTGATTATAGATTATAACTTAACAGCTTATAGTTGTGAATATAAGCTGATTTTTGACTTATAAATTAAGCTTCTCCTCTCCCACTCAAAGAATAAATTGATTTTTAACTTACAAAAAGTTATAATCTGTATTGTTAAGCTGAGCCAAACACATCAAAATAATTTAAATTAAGTTAAAAACTGAAATAAACTTAAAATAAGTCCTACCAAACAGGGTCGTAATAACCTACACCTTAATTTGATGTGATTGTAAATTTTAAGTCTCAATAAAAAATTATGTTAGGTAAACAATTCAACTGTTATAACTCATCTGCCTCAATCTGTATCTTGATAATTACATCAATTTTGAAGTCCTATGTCCTGTATTATATTACTCAATAGTTACAACTACCTTTTCTCAATCTTGACAAGTGCATCAATCTGTATACTGACAATTACATTAATTTTGAAACATGTGTCATGTACAGCTCCACAATTATTGCTCATATTTCTTAATTTAATAACTAAAAAAAGCTTTTGTCATGAAATCAATTCAACTATTACAACTCATCTTTCTCCATCTGTATCTTGACAAATGCATTAATTTTGAAGCCCTATGTCATGTACAACTCAACAATAACACTTCATCTTTCCTAATTTTAATCTCGACAGCTATAAAATTTTTGAGTAATGATTCATCCCCCTTTTCCCCCCACCCCCTTTGACCCCCTCTCTCTCTCTCATTGGTTACCTTTTTTTTTTCTTTTTCTTTTTTTTCTGCTCCTCCAATCACCCCCTGCCACGTGGCAAAGGGGGGGTGAGGGGGTGACCCCCAAAAGGGGGTCCCAAGCATTATTCAAAATTTTTTGATGGTACTTCTCTAAGTTGTTTATATCTTTTTTTTATATTGAGAGTTTATGTCAGACTATTTGATATAATTTTTAATAAAAATAATTTAAATAAATTGAGAAAAAAAAATATGATTGTGCTGAAGGAAAAAGTGCTCAAAATTTTAAAAAAAATTAAAAATTATTATAAGCAACTTTATAAATTATACCAAATAGCATCTTTTGAGCTCATAGCCACTCGAGGCTAGCCATAGTCGGAGACTTTTTGGTAATCAAGATGAGTCCCCAGACAATGCTGGGAGGTGATACTCATCCCCATTAATTTTGAGCAATCGATTCTAGGATTATTAAGGTTGTGCCTAATTCAAAGATTTAGAAAAAGATTTCGAAAGGAAAATGAAAAAAAATCTCTCCCCAGATCTTATAATCAAACACAATCTAAATGAATCAAATCACTCGAGCTCAATTCTTATTCAACTCGGTAGGTAAATAAATTAAACTTGAAACATTTTAAAACTCATTAAGTTTTAAATAAATTATCATACTTTTAAGACTTATTACTAATTAAATCCTAGTCATAAATTTATCAATTTTTCTTATTTTTATAAATAAATTTACAGTAATAAATTTATCAATCAAGACCTGTAAATAAATAAGTCTAACTAATCGGACAGTATCCTTGAGTTTTCAAGCCAAGCCTAGTTTATAGCCCTGAGCGACTCCTTGTCACTCACTACGCATTCAGTGAGGCTGGAATCAAGCTGCCACATAGCTCAAGTCTGTCTTCAAGGAGCTCCTATAAATCCCCTGTATGTTGTACCCGCATTACCAGGCCAGTTTAGGCTCTCCTCTTGTCCAGCACCCCAACGGATCGGAACCCCTATGCTCGTCGCTCCTTTCAACCCCTTTTTTATCAAACAAAAAACAAAAACTAGATATTTCTCCAGAATCACAGTAACAATTGGGCATAAAGAGATGCCACAGTCGACAATCAGATCCCTGCAACAAAAACATATAAACATAACATGGCCATTGAAACATTTTTGTATCAAGTTCAAAAACCTCACATGAAAGTCACACCTTAGATTACTAAATCCAGAATAGGCATTTCTAACATAACAATCTTGAAAATGATAAACAGTAGGGGTTAAATGTAAACAAGGATGTCTAAGTTTTCTACTCTATCAAGACAGACATGCTAAACCTTCTACTTACCACCTAGTACTAGATACTCCCAACCAAGAAGAGACAGAGAGAGAGATAACTAATGAAAGTCCAAAGGCCTATAACTATTTTCACTTTCTCTTCTTAGCTGGTGGTTGATCCTCTTCATCCTCGTCATCTTCCTCCTCGTCCTCCTCATCGTCCTCCCCGTCATCTTCCTCGTCACCACCATCCTCATCATCGTCATCCTCGTCATCACTGCCCCCATTACCATTAGCCTCTGGATCGTCCTCAGGATCACCTTCATCATCATCCTCTCCACCTTCTTCACCAGGGAAATCTTCATCACCCGCATCATCATCATCGTCCTCTTGTTCATCGTCATCGTCGTTATCTTCTTCATCGTCCTCTGTGTCACTAGCATCTTTGTTTTCAGGACCAGGATGTTTCCTTCTATGAAGCTCATCGATGGGAAACCTGCTAATGATATTATTATCTACATGCTTAGTTGAAATTCCCCTTTCAATCAGACAAGCGGGAGGCTCGATCGAAGTACCAAATAAAAAAAAAATAAGCAAGAGGCAAGAGGCAAGAGACACCAAAAGAGAAATAATCACCTTTCATCAATCACGGGCAACTTTGGCAGTACATTAACGCCCTTCAGCAGAGATCCTGTCTGAAACCAAAGCACATGTTGACAAGCAGTGATAAGATAATTCCATTTCTTATTCCCATTAATCAAATGGGTACTTCCATAAACATATGCTATGAACAAAGTACATATAGAGAAAATGTTACCATTAAAGCACATAAAAACAAAGGCAGAACAGAAATAAGAAACTCAATAAAGCATATATATCTCAGCAAGCCAAGATTACAGTTTGATGTTTTAATGACAGAATTTGTTAGAACTTTAATTGTAAAATAAATCAATGAATCGAGATTGAACATGATCAAAATTTAAGAATATTCGCCTCAAAAGTTAAGCAATGCCAGAAAAGCAGTTAATCAGAAATAGTTAAGAATAAATCGACAAAATAAATAATTATCACCTATATTTCAAGAAAGTGGAATGAGATTCCTTGATATCTGTGCATTCAGAAATGGCATCGCCATATTTGCAATGAGGCGCCAAATAGTTGGCCCAGGAACTGTAAAAGAAAACTATTAAACCCCAGTTCCCAAACCTACATCCCCCAATTTTTGTTCATATTTTGGTCCCCAGGTCTTGCCATTTCTGTTTCCAAAAATTCCTAATTCAAATACATTTATGTCAACTGTCCAACAGAAGCCTAAATATAGACACAGAATGAACAATATTTATAAGACTTCTAAATAATACGAATACCACCAAAAGAGAAGAGACCATAGAGTTTGAAGGAGTGGTCACTCCATATGCAATAACAAGAAAAGTGATGTAAGAGCAGAATTGTTTTCTATCTAAACCAAAATACAGTACAGCCTACTAAGCAGCGAAGAAAGAAATGTGTAACAGCAGAATTGTTTTCTATCTGCAAAAAGAAACCTATCCAATCGTGTTGAATACCAATCACTATGCTTGATTTCACTTTTCAAAAATCACTTTTCAGAAAATTCTACTTTCTTATTTTCTGTGTTTTTTTGTTTTTACTGATTTTTTTTAATATTTTAAGCAATTTTTTTAATTTTTAGGCATACCTAACTTAGATGTATCTAAAAAGTAAAAAATTTGTAAAGAAAACCTTTTTAAAAATTCACTAAATACCCAAAATATAAAAAAAATACGAGAATTCAATACACTTTTTGTATTTTTATGTATTTATTAATTTTTTAAAATATTTTTTCACAAATTTTTTATTTTTTAGATACATCTAAGTAAGGTGCATCTAAAAAGTAAAAAAAATGTTTAAAATTTAAAAAATATTCACTAAAAACAAAAAAACACGAAAACCAAAAAACTTAGTTTTCAAAAAATTTAATTCAAAAAACTCAAACCAAACACACTGAATGATTTTTTTTTTTTTCATAAATAAAAAAATCTTTATTAAAAAAGCATCAAGATGATGTAAAAAATACAAAAGAGAAGCGCAACCCACAAAGGGCCAACAAAACTAAGAAATCAAATCTCTACAAAATCTACAAAAACCAAGACATCTGGATCAACCAACCCCGTAACCCAACTGTGGCTCATTTTGGGAAGTGGGTTAAAAGCCACTTCCCAACTTTTAACCCACTTCCCCTCTCACATAAAAAAGCCAAAAAGCCAAATGAGACCCTAAAAAACTCACATATTCCGCTCCAACCAAATCAACAACATCAAACAATGGGAAAAGAACTACCATCATTTTAGTGTCAATAGAGTGGGTCCGATGGGCATTGACTGCAAATCATTATGGTACATCATGAATCTACGATCCTAAAGTTGTCCCATATCTGTTAACTTGGCCATATGGCCATATGCTCATAGGCATTCACCAAAGGGTTTGTATCACTTTAAACCCCTTATTCTCCAATGGCCACAGAAGTGCCAGACACAAACAGCTTATCCAAAACCCCATAAAAGTCCCATAGACAAGCAATTTGAAAAAGGCCCAGTCTTTCAAGCCTTAAAACCCAATTTTTTTTTTCCCAGAAAAGAAGCAGAACATGAGGGGTTATGCTTGAGCTGAACTGTCTCTTCAAATAACATCACAAGTAAAAGCAAAACCCTAGATTCTCAAAATTTTAATTGAGACAAAGAAGATAAAATCCAAGACTCAAGCACCCAAATGAACTATATGTACAGTGTTATATCTGTGTCTGAAAAAGTGGGGGTAAAGAAAACAAAAACAAAAAAAAAAACTAGAAGTAAAATCCTTACTTCACAGAAAAGGAGTAAAACAAGCAAGACCCAATTATTCAAATTAGCCCTAAAAGCAAGAACAGAGCATAAAACCCAAAACCCAGATCACAAAAATCGCAGCTTTTTTGAAGCAACAAAGAGAATGGAAGATTATACCACCAAAAGAAAGCAAACATAGACTTCACAGAAAAAAGAAGTAAAATCAACAAAGATCCAATTACTCAAATTAGCCCTAAAAGCAAAAACAGAGTATAAAACCCAAAACCCAGATCATAAAAATCGAAGCTTTTTTTTGCAGCCAAGAAAGGGAATGAAAGGTTATACCACCCAGAGAAAGCAGGCGAGAGATCTCTGAGCAGCCAAAAGGGTCTCCACCATCACAGCTTCCACAACAGAGCACCAAATCATCTTCTCCAGAGCAACCACATCGGAGCTGACCTCCATTGCACCAAATTAAGCCCAAACACCCTGTAAAGGTATAGATATAGAGAGAGAAACAAGAAAGAGCAAACAGAGAAAGAGAGAGAGAGAGAGAGAGAGAGAGAGAGAGAGTACACAGGAGTGTTTCTTGTTAGGGTTGTTTTGGTGTCGGGACGAGAGTGAAAAAAGAAAAGAAAAGAAAACAAAAGAAAAGGGAAAAAGATTTTTAAAAAGAAAAATTAGGGTTTTGTATGTGTGTGCGGATTTTTTTTTTTTTTTTTTTTTTTTTTTTTTTTTTAAGGGTTTTGTGTTTGAATTGGGTTTTAGGGTTTTCAGTTGTGGGTGTTGCCGTGAATTTGAGATTTTTTGTCTTGTAGTGGGGTGGGGTGTTTTGTTCTGGTTCTAGTGTAGTGTGGTTGATGATTTTGACTTGACGCTTAGGATCTAGTGTTAAAGTTACTGACCGTTACGTATATAACGGTTTGAAAATTAAATTAAAAAAATTAGATTAAAAATTAAAATTTCTTTTTCGGTGGTACTACATATATCAATTAGTATATTAATTAATATATCAATATTAGGCTAAGTTTGGCATCTTTAAAAAAAATTCAAAAAGTCACTTTCTTATTTAAGTCATATTATCTTATTTAAATCACATCGCATCTCTATCACATCACTTCAAACCCAACCCATATTCTATAAAAAGTCAAAAAATACACTTATTTAGAACATCCAAAACAACCTCTTAGTTATGACATTATTATTGATCTCACTTATTAATCACATTACAAATATTAAAAATCTCTTAAATTATGCCACATCATTAATTAATATATTAATTACTATATTAATTGATCCATATAATATTATTTAGTGTTTTTTGTTTGAGTTTTCTGGATTAAGTTTTTTGAAAACTGACTTTTTTAGTTTTCGTGTTTTTTTGTTTTTAGTGAATATTTTTAAAATTTTAAATATTTTTTTTACTTTTTTAGATGCACCTTATTTAGATATATCTAAAAAGTAAAAAATTTATGAAAAAATATTTTAAAAAATTAATAAATACATAAAAATATAAAAAATGTGCTGAATTTTTGTTTTTTTTTTATATTTTTAGTATTTAGTGAATTTTTAAATGATTTTTTTTACAATTTTTTTACTTTTTAGGTGTATTTATATTAAGTGTGTTTAAAAAGTAAAAAAATTGCTTAAAATATTAAAAAAAAATAGTAAAAATAAAAAAACACGAAAAATAAAAAAATAAAATTTTCTGAAAAATATTTTTTGAAAAGTGAAAACAAGCACGGTGATTCTTACTTCTTTTTTTTTCTCTTTCTAAAAGTAGTGTCATGATAACATGTATTAGGGTGTACAAAATACTTAATAAATCAAATAACCAAACTAAAAGTTGAATTATAGATTTTCAAATTATCAATTAAATAGAATGGTGTTTAAATTTTGTCTAAATCGAATCAATATGAGAATTTTTTTCTTTTGATCATAAAAGGGGAGTATATTAAACACCAACTAGGTTACATCTGAAAATAGCAGAGTAACAAAAGAGCTAGGCAGATAGACATTCCATATATCAGGTAAAGAGTTGGAAGCTTGGGTCTTGGCCACCCAATGTGCCACCTTGTTGTTAGAATGACGTGTCCAAGTGAAGGAGAGGTGAAACTGTAGAGCAAGAGCACGAATGTCCAGTATCACAACACTAATCTCCCAAGGGGGAACCGTTTCTGAGACGCATAACTGAATCACCAATTGGCTATCACTTTCTATTTCCACATTCGATAACTTATGAGCTTGGATCATAAGGCAAGCCATGCGGACCGCAAGAGCTTCAGTAAGAATGGCTGAGGAGGCACCGAGAGTCCTAGCATTGCCATTAATGAAATGGCCATTGGAGTCCCTGATGATTGCTGCAACAGCAGCCTTGGAAGTCCTTTGGCAAAAGGCAGCATCACAATTAATTTTAAAACAACCATGAGCAGCAGGGGACCAAGCCGAAGACGGCTCGGGCGATGTAGATTCAAGAGGCGGGACTGAATTTTGAGAAAGCTGAAGCAGTAAATCTCATTCGGCCCATTCATGAGCAATACACTGGAGGGTAGCCGAGGGGTCCACAGGAATATGGTTGAAGATGAATTCATTCCGAGATTTCCAAATATACTACCCTATGGTAGCGACTCTGCTGAGAAGTTGCATTGTTACATGTTTGGGCAGACCTGACACAATTAAATCATTTGTCCATGAAGTCACATTAGGGATGGATCCTTTCTCCGCTCTTTAATTGATAGCACTTCCAAACCAAACTGCTTTAGTCCAAGGGCAGTCAAAAAGTAGATGTTCCACAATTTCAATCTCAGATTGGCATATGGGACAAAGCATTGAAGCACTGCATTTGCGTTTATAGAGGCCCGCCTTGGTTACTAACGCGTTGTTACAAGCTCTCCACCAAAAGTGACGAATCTTGGACGGGGTGTCTATTTGCCACATTGATTTCCACAAAATGTCCACAGTGGTCGTAGAAGAAGAAGGATCATGAACTGAAGATTTACCATTAATGGTTCTAGCCAGAGCATACCCAGACTTTACCAAATAAATCCCCGATTTGGTATGATGCCAAATCCTGCTATTATCTCTATCTTCCACTGCTATGGGAATGGCTTGAATGGCTACCCTTTCCTCATCAGAAATAGTATCACCCAGAGCATCTAAATTCCAAGTTTTGAAAGTTGGATCAATGATATCGGCCACAGAGATAATATTGCAGTCTATTGGCTTTGGAGAGGCAATTTTGTGACCCACAAAAGATGGGATCCACCGATCTTCCCAAAAGTAGACTTGCTTACCAGATTGAATTTGCCAACGAGTTCCTTCTTGGAGTAAAGCTCGGCCTTTAAGGAGGCTGCTCCAAGCCCATGAAGCATTAGCTCATTTTGTGGTCGTCATGAAGGTCGAGTGTGGGTAATAAAGTCCTTTATACATCCTAACCAGAAACGAATGAGGGTGTGAGAGAAGTCTCCAGCTCTATTTTGCAAACAAGCCTGATTAAATTCTTCAAAATCTCGAAAACCCATTCTTTCTATAACTTTGGGTTTGGTCATGTGATTCCAATTGGCCCAATGAATTCCCCTGCTGTCTGGGTTTCCCTTCCACCAAAAATTGCGAATCAAGGTATTGAATTTGGATTGAAAGGCTTTGGGTAAATCAAAATAAGCCATTGCATAAGTTGGTATGGCTTGAACGACTGATTTGATGAGAATCTCTCTTCCTGCTTGGGATAATAACTTTGATTTCCACAATTGCATCTTGGCCAGCTCTTTCTCTAATAAGAATCTATAAGCCTCACTTTTCGACTTTCCCCAAGAGGTTAGTAGGCCTAGATATTGAGCTTTGGGGTTGGCTTTTGTGACACCCAGCAGATGACAAATAGAATTGGATAGACTTGTAGAGGAGTTAGCCGAAAATAAAGCACCAGATTTGTCAAAATTGAGAAGTTGTCCAGAAGCATCACTATACACCTTTAGAACTTCCAGAATAGACTCACATTCGAATGTTTTAGCTTTGAAGAAGAGAATAGCATCGTCTGCAAAGAAAAGATGAGAGAGCGTAAGGCAAGTTCGGCGTATTTTGAGTCCTGAGATGGAGTTTGAGTTCAGCCTGTGAGTAAGAAGATTCGAGAGTACATCAGCCACCAAGAGAAATAAATACAAAGAAAGAGGATCACCTTGGCGGAGTCCACAAGATAGGGTAAACTCTGTACGTTTCTCTCCAATGGCATAGACAAAGAATTTTACAGAAGTGACACATGCCATGACCAACTGAGCCCATGTAAGGCCCCGGTGTCTCACATCGGGAATGGAGGGGGAGTTCCTGGGCTATAAAAGTAAAAACCTAGACTCTTATATAGCATCGAGGCCTTTTCCCAAGTGGTGAAATCCCTATTAGAACTCCCCAGTTAAGCGTGCTTAGGCTGGAGTAGTTCTAAGATGGATGACCCACTGGGAAGAATAAATCCGTGCGGGCGTGACCCAAAGCGGACAATATCGATGACGTGTAAAAGGTCGGGACGTTACAAATGGTATCAGAGCCGACTCTCCGGAGTACCGAGTGTGGGCCCCTGGCGTCTCTCGGTGCATGTGGGCGGGCTTGCGAGCTGGCAGGCTACTGCACGGGGACGTGCAGCCTTATGGGGGGTGGATTGTAAGGCCCCGGTGTCTCACATCGGGAATGGAGGGAGAGTTCCTGGGCTATAAAAGTAAAAACCTAGACTCTTTTATAGCATCGTGGCCTTTTCCCATGTGGTGACATCCCTATTAGAACTCCCCAGTTAAGCGTGCTTAGGCTGGAGTAGTTCTAAGATGGATGACCCACTGGGAAGAATAAATCCGTGCGGGCGTGACCCAAAGCAGACAATATCAATGACGTGTAAAGGATCGGGGCGTTACAACCCATCTAGCATGAAAACCCATTCAGAGAAGAGTTGCTTCCAACAAATCCCATTGTACCCGATCGTATGCCTTGTTAAAATCTAATTTCAGAGCTACTGACTCCTTCCCTCCCCCTTTCTTGTGTTTCAAATAATGAAAGACCTCATGGGCTAGAAGGATGCTGTCTTGGATGAAATGGCCGAGAACAAAAGCTGCTTGTTACGGAGATATTAAAGTCTTCAGATGCATTTTGAGTCTATTTGCTAAGACCTTGGTAATGATTTTCAAGAAAAAATTGCAGAGGCTTATGGGTCTGTATTGTTTGAGGCTTTCCGGGCAGCCACTTTAGGAATGAGAATAAGGTTTGTGTAATTCACCTCTCCGAGATGACAGCCACCTCCAGAAAAACTCTGCACCGCTTGACAAACCTCTGAACCAATAATATCCCAGTGTTTATGTTAGAATAGACTTGGAAAGCCATCGGGTCCCGATGCTTTCAAAGCCCCTAATTGAAAAGTAGCAATTCGAATTTCCTCATTACTTAGAGGCCAAAGGAGGGCCTCATTCATTTGGGGTGTGACTGAGGTGGGAACAACAGAGAGTGCTTCCTCAAAGTCCCTTGGGTCCAAAGCTTGAAACAGAATGGTAAAATAAGAAGTAAGGTGGGAGTTTATTTCACTCTCTGATTCTAACCACAGACCATCAACATTACGAAGCTTTACCAACTGATTTCTTTGGCGCCGCTGAATAACCGTCGCATGAAAGAAGGTAGAGTTGCGGTCCACATAACCCAACCAATTTATTCTAGAGCGTTGATGTTAGTACATTTCTTCCCGAAGCATAACAGCTTCCATCTCAGATTGGATTTGCCGAATTTGAGAGTCGATATTGTCTCAATAAGGTAATTGTTGGAAAGAAAGCAGTTTGGATTTCAAAGCAACCAACCTCGATCTGTTATCCCCAAACTCATGTTGACTCCATTCCGAAAACTCCTAAAGTTTCTGGACAATCTTTGCTATTGGAGAGCCCATTTTGCATTTAAACCAGTTAGCCTGAATAATTTCTGCACACCTCGAGCTTGTAGTCCACATGGACTCAAATTTAAACTGACGAGGGACCCGCTTGGGAGGAAAGAGACAACGTATAACAAGGGGACAATGATCTGAACCAATGAAAGCTTCATGATGCAATTGTGCGAAAAGAATGAGAAATCTCCAATTGACTGTTGCCAAGGCCTTATCTAATCGTTCCCATAAATGGTGTGATCCCCTCTGATTATTGGTCCAAGTGTATGGAGATCCTTTAAATTCAAGGTCCATTAAGTCGCAATCCGACATAAGTTGCTGGAAGGCTTCCATTCGCTGATGATTGCAGGAAACTAATCCCTGCTTTTCCCAAGACTTGCCAATCTCATTAAGATCACCAATGCATAGCCAAGGGAGAGAATTTTCCAAGGCTAGCTTCTTTATAGACTGCCAAAACATCCTTCTTTTAGCGCACCTAGGGGGAGCGTAGATGAAAGTTGCTAACCAGTCGGAACTACAAACATTGTTGGAGATAATACACTTGAAAATATTCAGGGACTTGTGTGTGATTTGAAGAGAGATATCATCTTGCCACCATAGGGCTAGGCCACCAGAACATCCCACGGGATCAACATAACTACTTTTTGCAAAACCAAGTCGACGACAAAAAACCTCGAGTTTCGGCTGCTTATTCTTTGTTTCCATGAGGAAAATTATTTGAGGGCGATGGGTTCTACATAACCCTTGGAGGATTTGGAATGTCAGGGGTCGCCCAATCCCCTGACAATTCCAGCTGATAATCAACATGGATTTTGTGGTTGATTTGGGTTAGCCACTAACCCTTCAGCAATCTTACTCAAATCAAGAGAAATGGTGGGGAATGGAGCCTCAAAAATTTCAGAATCGTGAGTTGCTTGACTCACAGCAATGGGCACTAGGTTAGGAAGTTTTTTTCCCTTCTTCCGCATCTTGAATCGCAACATCCACCAAAAGTCCCTTACGCAGAAGACGGTTCCCGCACCCCGAGGAGATTTCTTTAAGTGTCGTTTATAGATATTTCTTGGGAGGGAGGTTGTTCAGCTCGCAGCAGTTTAGAGGGGCGGGTCTGGGAAAGAAGATCGTTTGGGTCTTTCCTTTTAAGAGAGAGGGATTTGATTGCTTTAGACAAACAGAGGTCCAGGGTATAAGAGGGGCCCAAATTGTGAGAGAGTGGACCAGGAGAGTTTAAGGTTGAAATCATTGTAGTAAGGCCCAAACTATTAGTTGGGATAGTAGGGGATCTTTCACGTGGGCTGTCAGGAGGCTCAGTCACATAATATAAAGGCCCAGAAGACACAGGCTTTGTCAATGAGGTGGGCTCAGTAATATTTTAGGCTATGGGCGTAGTCCGGTCTAACAAACCCAGTTCAGAATTGGATGGCCTAGGTGGGGGGGATAAGGAGGGAAGGGGTGCAATACTAACCGATAACCCCTGAGTTGTTGGGACAACAGTCAAGCTGTGTGGAATAGGGGAGGTACTGCCAGCTACCTCTGAGACCGCAGTGGAACGTGCACATGACTCTACACAGGGTAGTGGAGGCGCGCTGTCCTTGCAAAGACTGCGTGATTCAGGAACATTCGTTTTTGAGGAAAGCGGTGGTGAATTTGGGCTACGCCAGCTGCCGAAAAGATCAACAAGACGGCCACCAGTTGCCTCAAAAGATGCATTCAGATTCTTGGCCATTCCAGCTCAAAATTCTGGTCCATAGCCGGAGACGTTTCCTTGCTCTTTGGAGGTGTACTTGCACATTTTGTTATCATGTCCCAATCTTCCACAATCATAGCAGAACTCAGATAGTTTCTCAAATTTGAAAGTGACCCAAATGTCAGAACATCCGCGGGAACGTTTGAGCCAAACCCCTTTTGGGAGAGGATCATGGGTATGGATCTTCACGCGGATTCTCAAAAACCTTAGATTTAAAAGGAGGCCTTCGTTCTGAGCCTCCACATGTATGAAACGGCTAATCCGATGGCCTATCAGTTCACCCGTCGTCCTGGTCATATTGTTAAAGGGGAGGCCATGAATTTGTACCCAAAACGAACACCATTGGAAGTCCACCTCCGCCGCTGTTTTCCCAGGTGAGAGAAGTTGAAAAACTAGAAGATGACCCATAATAGACCAGGGGCTGTCCCTCATAATCCGACTCTGGTCGTCTTCTTCGGAAAAGTGGAAGAGGAAAATGTTGTCAGTCCAGTGGGAAATGGATAAGCTACCTCGGATTTTCCACGCACCAGAGATTATAGTGGAGACCGCATTCTTATTAAGTGTTTTGGGAGCCAAGATTTTGCCGATAAGACAGAGCTTTAAAAGAGCCTCAGCCTCATTGGTCTCCTCCTCAAGAACAAGCTCTTGCCAAGATTCAGAAGGCGGGTATGAGGAAGCCATAGGTAGCAAGAGATAAGGAGGAGGGGAAAATGAGTAATAAGAGAAAAGCAGAGGGGAACGGAGGAAAAGACAAGAGATAGGGAACATAGTAAAGAAGACTGAGAGGGAAAAAGGGACTCAGACCCAAAAATGAGCTGCACTAAGGCAGAGAAGCTCTCATTCAAGAGAGAGAGGTTCTCATTCTAGAGAGAGATTGAATCACTGATCTAAGAGCGTTAGGATCAGTTTTGCTAATCAATATGAGAATTCAACATCTATATATTATAGTTTCGTTTGGAAAATTGGCCTTTTGACCTCGAAATTATTAATCATATCACTTTTTTTATTTTTTTATACATTTTTTTTTTGTAAAAAATTAAAAAATCAATTAAAATAACTAATTTTCAAACGAGCTATATATAAAATTTTATATATATTAACATATTTTTACTTCTATATTACAATGTATTTCATTGCACTACACTATTCATAGTTTTTTACTTATATTAAATAATTTTTTTATTATGTTTAAATGTTAAAAAACTTGTTTATTTTAATTATTATTTATTTTTAATTTATTCACTTATTTTTAATGTAATAGAACTGTGGTTCCAACCCAAGCTATATTGAGTTGAGTTGAGTTGGGTTGATTCTAATGCGTGATTGATTTGATTCCAAGTCCAAAAATTTTGAACCGTTCATGATTAGATTGTTTCTAAATTTAGTATCAAACTAACCGATGCACACCCCTAGTCATAGGGACACAAGAAAAATATTTATTAAAAAAAAAAATACAATGGAAAAAACTAAAAAAAATAATTGAAATAATATTTAAAAAAAAGATTTATATATCTGTCTATTTAATATAGATATATAATAGAAATAGAATGAATGGTGATTATAATAAATAATTCATGAATAATGAATCAACGTCTGTCTATAAAAAATTCTGAACAATTTATTATGTATGAAATCTGTACGAGCACGAAATAATCTTCTCGTATAATCCTGTTGATCAAGTCTGCGCTCCTCCAAACGTCGTCGCTTTACTCCCTGAAAACACAAATGTGAGTTAGCTGGCGGGTGTGTGCCGGATACCTCTTCGATACCTAAGTCAGCAAAATAGACAAATAGACAAAAGCTCTGTGTATTCGAGAAAAAAAGTTGTGTTACCTCTCCATAGGTGATGTTATGAGGTTTTATAGGTTCCGCGTGGCATAATCCTAATAGAACTCTTATTCCTCCATGCAGAGTCCTCCTTGGAATCACAGTCCTGAAAGATAATGCTTATCCTTCAACACCCCCCTCACTACTTAAACCAAGTGAGATGGCTTTACCCCGATTGGATGGCAGTACGACCGAGCTAACCCAGCTCAGATCTTCCCTTCAGTGCGTGTACCCTGGTTATGCATACTCCAACCGGGCTGTTAACTTAAGATCGAGCTAACCAAGCTTGGTGCTCCAATGCAAAACGCCAAGCTAGCTTGGCTCTTGTTTAGTTGTACCTCGGTAGCCTGTCGAAACCGGGCTAATCTACGGCCTGCTACGACCATGCTAACCACAGTGAGGTCCACCGCATGAAGCCATCATACCTTGGCTTCAAACACTATGACCGAACTAACTCCACTCCAACCGTGGTAACTGTTATTCCACTTGGACCGCGCTACTACTACAGTCCACTTGCCAAGCCCTTTTTCTACCGTGGCCCATCGAACGGCCCATTACTCAGCTCGACCCAATTTACTTGTAAATTACCTTCTCAAAATCATAGGTATTTCATTTGTTCATACGAGTAGGCATCAAACTAAGCAAAGATAGAGTAGGTTAAAAAAAGATATGTAATCTTGGCAAGAACAGTGTTTTGCAGAATATATGGTAGTGGCAAATGTTGGGATGAACTAGAAAAGTTTGAATAAAGTCAGATCTAAGCTTTGGCTAGGTAAGTGTCACGACCCAAACCCGCCCCTATAGGTTTAGCATCTTAACCAACCAGTAATCCTGGGATTACCGAAGGCCTCTGAGATAGATTAACATAATATTATGGGCTAGCGGAAGCAAATAGCAAATATACAACGTCCATTGAGTAGTGCAGACTTATATGAGACAGAAAAATTTTAAAATTTTTATATACATATATACACATTATCTTTAAGTCATCATATATATACAGATTAGACAAAAAAGGACTTAGCCCCATTTATAAAATACACAAAACTTGTTTAACCAAACAAGAAAGCAAAACTTAAACTTTAAATTGCATAGCCAAAATCACTTGACACATTCGGAACCTCCACGGGAGGCACATAGGTTGGCTGACAAAAACAGATTCTAGGTAGATGCCTCTAAGCCTGGTCACGCGCCTGATCACCTACATACATAAATAATACAGTGAGGTAGAGCCCAGTGAATAATAACAAAGTAAAGAGTTTTAATAAATGAGTCTGTACAGATTCAAAATTCATAATTCAGTTTCGTATCAAATTCATAATTTGTCCAGATCATATACAGAAATCATAAGTCATGCGTATGTATACGTGATACATCCATTGGCATTAACAGAGCAGAACAGAACAAAACAGAACGTATACACGTGAGGTTACAAATAACTAGTTCCATAAAGGAACCTCCAGATCCGGGTAACAAAACAGAAGCTGAGCCCCCATGACGGGGCCTCCGGTACGGGTAACAGAGTGCTGACAGATTAAGTTCCATAAAGGAACCTCCGATACCGGGTAACAGCTAACAGATATCAAATGATGCTAAGGATATCACGAATAGATATCAGAAATTGGACAATCATTCATTGTACAGAACATATCATTTCAGAAAACAGATCTCATTTTATAACACAGAAAATAAATACAGTTGAACATAACTTTACCAAGTTATTACTCACAAATAGCCGCAGAAGCAAATCAGACAGACTGGACATATTAGATAAATCAGGCAGACAATGACGCGTGACCTACACAAGCACATAACATATGCACATTGAAATACAATATTACTTCTTTGATCAAACTTGACTTTCCTAGTCTTTTTCCGTCTAAACAGTCCGAAGTTCTACTATGCTTATTCTTTCTCATTCAAATAAACCAGGTTCTTATTTCACATATTCTTCCATTACTAAGCCTTTCTTTTCCAAATAGATTGATCTTTACTTGGCTTCTTAAACAATTACCACTAGATCAATGATTCATTCTTCGACTAACTAATCTATGTTGATTGATAGCTTATTAATCTTTATTGAGTCATAAATCATGTCTAGAATGCCTTGGAAAGAGGTGAGAATAAAAATGTGAACTAAATGCAATTTTTCAAAATATGCTGAAAATGGGTCTCCGCTCGAGCGCCACTTTGGTCGCTCGAGCGAACTGCAAAATTTGAAAAACTACTGGGAGCTCGATTTTCACGCTCGAGCGAGACTTTCCTCGCTCAAGTAGACAACACAAATTCTGAAATTTCCAAAATTGTAATTGAAGTTCATATTTGATATTCAAAACCTCAAAACATGTATTTTTGGTACACAAAAATGGAGAACCATTGTATAATTTAGTAAACACTCTCAATTAGAAATCATTTATTCAAAATCATGCTCCAGTTGACCAAACTTAGATTTAACTCATCTTTTCCATATCAAACCCAAATTCAAGCCCACAAATTTTAAAACACGAATTAAACTTTCAAAACTCTTAAAAAATTCATAATGTACGTGCAACCGGAACTCAATTTCATGATAGGACAAATAAACTCAACCCAAAGTAATTAATTTTTAAGTTAGTTTTCATACATTTGATCAAAGCTTCAATTTCTCATTTTCTCTTTAATTACATAAAATTGGCGTCAAGTTCTTTCCATTTTCCTTGAAATCATGAAATTGGAGTCATGAAACTTCTTATAAATTTTCCAACTAATTTTCATAATCTTAAACTCAACTTAATTTGTAATCAAAATATGTTTAATTCAAATAAAATCTTAAATGGATTAAAAATCTAATTATAAAATCAAAGCTTTATCTAGCATTAGGATAAATTCTAATTTTCCATAAACTTGATATTCATAAAACATTTCATTTCTCTCTTCAAAATATGGGATTGAATTAATCCAAATCCTTCAAAATCCATGATGTATGCAATACAAATAGGTCCAATTTTATTATTAATAACAAAATCAACTTAACTATGAATTACACAAATCAATTTCTTAGAAATTCAACTTAACTCAATTTCTAACCAAAATTTAATTTATAATCATAGATGTTCTAAAATGTGCTTAAATTGAACAAACCTTTTAAATTAAATCACATGCATGGATTAAACAAATTCCTAGTTTTCATAATAAAATCAAAACTTCCTTTAATTCCAAAATCAACTCTCAAATTTCATGAACTCATGATTTTTATAACTTTTTCTCCAAAGTCATTTATATACTCCATTGCATGGATCCAATCTTCAAATATTTATTGTTGCGTGTAATTTATAGAACCCAATTTATGAATGATTCTCAAAATTAAACTCAAACATAACAAATTTAAAGAACCATAACTCATATTTTCAACCTAACTTGATTAAACATGCAAGACCCAACTTCTATGAATTTATATAATTAATCCTCAACTTTCTATTTTAATTCTCTCAAATCCACACTCAATCAATTTATAATTTGACTTCTTAATTTATATCACAACTTAATCTCAAGCTCATAACCCTTAAAATATGAATTAAATTCTAAAATCTTGAAAATTCACAATGCATGTAAGAATAAACTAAAAATATGTGAAGGATGAAGAAAATCAAACCCAAATATTAAATCACAACATCAAACCTAAAATAATTAATTCTAATTTATTTTCCATAACCATCCACATGCATGTAACCCATTTTAAATTAACTTCTATAATTTTGAATCTAATTCAATTTCATCACCCTTTTACTAATTCCTTTTAATTTACATGCAATTGAATCCAATTTCATTTTGATTCTAGATGTTAGGGGAATCATTTACAAGAATTAAGGTAGAAATTATTACCTATTATTCTTCCAAGATGAATTCTTGAGCCTCTCTTTGTTACTCTTTACTTTCCTCTTGCTCCTAATTTCTTCCTTTAACTCTAGTTCCAGCACACACACACACACAAAAAAACAGTGGCTCTCTCTCTCTCTCTCTCCCTCGCGGCTCTCACTCTCTCAACCGTGCTCTCCCTCTCTGTCAGCCGTGCTCTGTTTTGTTGTCCACCCACACAAGACTTGATGCTCATACTTAACACACCAACATCCCTTTTTTTTGAGCTTAAAGTTCCAGCACAAAACAAAACTAAAGCTTCTACTCTCTCTCCTCATGTATAAAGTACTCGTTTGGTGTAACTGTTAAAATAACTTATAGATTATAACTTAATAGATTATAAATTATGACTTTAATCAGAAGTTATTAATCTGTTTGGTGTAACTGTTGGGTTATAGATTTAAGTTGCTGAGTAGTGTTTGTTAAATAAGTTGTGAAATAGCTTTTTCAATTAATTTTTATTTTTTGTTTATCTACATTTCTCATAAAAAATAATAATAATAATCTATAATCCATTTAAGTCTTTTTCTATTTTTAAAAAAATAAAAAATAAAAAAATTTAAGAATATAACCATAAATTAACATGTCCACAGCAGAAGCTAATAATCAGAAGCAAGGGGTGAGCAGCTTCTCAGAATCAGCTTTTTTGAGTTAAAATAAACTGTTAAAATCAGAAGCTGTTTGAAATAAATTTAATCAAACAGTCCAAAATAACTTTTTCAAAACTAAAAGCCATAAGTTGGCTCTGAAAAGCTGAAACAAACCCCCCAAAAGCTTGTGAACAAGTCTCAGATTTTTATTCTCGAAACCTCTCCAACATAACAATGTGCTAATTAGTTGAATAGGATTAATTAGCTTAATTAAATACCACTTAGTCTAATTATGATTAATACTTGGATAGCACATAATTAATTAACCCTAACTAATCACAAATCCCACATATTAATTAGTCTAATTGACTTCATTTAGAGTCCAATTAATTATATTTAAATTTATTAATCTCAATCAGATTTTAATCAAACTTCCAAAAGGTTCCAAATATTAAATTAAATTTATTATCATTATCAATTTTGATCTCCCAAATCATCTAAGCCTTCAATTTCTGATCAGACGCAGATTTCCATCAATAAATTACATATCTAAATTGGGCACAACATAATTAAATTTAATTTATAATTACCACAATCCTCAATCCTCATGACAATCAACTCCAATTAAGATCTAATTAATCGAATCTCAATTTCACTAAACTGAATCGAATATTTAATTCAACTCCCAAATGGGCTCGTAATTAAAATTAGATTGATTCAACTTCTTAACTTCACTTCCTTAAGTCATTTGGACTCTTAATTTCTAATTCCAAAATAACTCTTTAATAGAATCATATACGAGTCAGATCCCACAATCTTCATAAATTCTAAATTAAATTATAATACTCGGTAATTAATTTCAAATCTTCTTAATTAATCAAGTACTAATCATCATACGTGATGGTGATGGAATTGTTACAACAAGCATTCGGTAGTAATAGGAATAAGGAATCTATTGATTTTCTTCCAATTAATTGGACTGTAGGTGCGATGGTTTACTTCATGGACTCGATTTTTTACAACCATAAGAACAGCATTCCAACTCAACACTCCTTCAGTGAGATTTTAGAACAATTGCTATTTGGAGAGCACAATACAATGAAAGTTGTAAGTTGGGGAGAGTTATTGAATTCATAATTAAAAATACTTTTTATTATTTGCATAATACTTTTCATCGGACACGTGAATAGATAAACAAATAAATAGAAATAATATTATTTTTCAAATTATTTTTGTCTTTATAATTTCAAAAGAATCGAATTTGAAACTATTAAAATTGAACCTTTGGCCGAATGCCCAAATAACTACCATTTGTTTGGTGAATAAAATAACTACCATATTTACTAATTTTTGCTCCTCCTTTTTTATAAAATTATTCGGTATTTCACTAGAGTAGTTATTATGTACCCAAATTGGTAATTAATTAATATTTTGATTTTTTAACATGTTTATGCATCAGAGATTCTATTTGCACTAATAAAATTATTCAATACGCTCAAATTTTTAGTATTTTTTATTAAATTATTTAGACTCATAATTTGCTCTCAATACACCTTATTTTTTTCACAAATTATCCATTAAGTTAAAATCATAATTTGTGGTACATCTAAATAATAAATAAATCAATTTAAAAAAAAGGTTCCCTCATTCTCTTCCTCTCTTCTCAGCCACGGTATTCCCTCTCTCTCTTCCTCTCTTCTCAGCCATGATACTCCCTCATTCATATCATTGGCAAATGCTGAAGAACAAGAAGAGGGAGGACATTGTTTCATCCCCATAAGTGTGTAAATTCCTCATGCTTTTTCGTTATTTTTTTTTTCATTGTTTGGGATAGTGGTTGTAGACTTTTAAGAACCGTAATGATTGATTTCAATTTCTGATCTCAGCTGAAGCCATTCGTCCTTGGTATGCCAAGCATATATTGCCTTTATTCAGCCTTATAGAGCCGAACAATGTCAACATAAAACAAGCAAAATATGTGTTTTTATGTAAAAAAAAAAAACATAGAAATCAAGAATTCTACTTCGATATTTATGTGAATACTAACCTCATATTTGATGAATTATTTAAAAAAACTATTTTGATTATTATTCTTATCCATTAGTTAATTTTGTTCAAATTTTTTTCTATTTACAAGTAACAATATAATAACAAACAATAAACTCTAGGCGAATATTGATAGTGAGAAAGAAGATGATGAGAAAATAATTAAAAGAGACTTAAATATGAAGAATACGTATAAGTAATTAGGGTATACTATGAAAAAAATATATAATTTATTTTAAGATTTAATATGTATTATTTTTATTAATAAATTTACATTAGGATTTTAGTTGACGATACTAAGTTATTTGAATGCAAATAAAATCACCCCCATATCATCCAAACAAGAAGGGCCGGCCCATTTTAAAAGTTGATTTTCAGGCTAAGAGTGTTTGAGACCATAATGGGTCTCTTTCTCTCATAAAATATTTTTAAAAGGTTTATTTCTTTATAATGGAAATTTATCCTTTTTATTTAATATGAATATTAATTTTATAAATAATTTTAACTTAATTAAAATTAAAAAATTAATTAATATTATATTACAAAAATCATAAATAACAATTGGATGGAAACAACTATAATTAAAAAGTATCATTTTTTATTATTTCAAACAATTGGATGGAAACAACTATAATTAAAAAGTATCATTTTTTATTATTTCAAATTATGATTTTTTTAGTGCAAACAATCTAAAAGGGCTAAAATCAATTAAAGTTGTAAAGAGTTATGAAAATAATACTATGACAAATTTATATATTAATGTATGAAATAATTGATAAATTTTAAACTCATGCTTTTGTTTATCAAAAATCTTTTATTTCAACAGATGAATCTTATACTTATGAAAATTTGTTTAATTTCAATAATTAAAAATATTTTATTATAAAAAAATTTATAAAATAAATTATTTATGATATTTTTGGTTCATATTTTAATGAGAAAATAAAATTAAAGTAAAATATACAATTATGAATAATTGAATTTTTTAACAATTTATAAATTAAAAAAGAAAATAAGACTTATTTATTAATATAGAAATTTGATATAACTCAATAGTAATTTTCAAAACAAAATAAAACTTATTAGTAATTTTTTTTTATTGTGATTTATGGTTTTTTTTAATACAATATCATAATTTTTGCAATTTAAAATATAATTTTACTTGGATTAAAATATTTATGAAATTATTTTTCATATTAAATGAAGGGATTTTTTTTTATACAGTATTATAATTTTTACAATTAAAAAAATAAATTTTACTCAGAATACAAATATTTATAAAATTGTTGTTCATATTAAATGAGGGATAAATTTGAGATAAGTTATATCATCATGGAGGAATAAGCTTTTGGAAACATTTTATGATAAATGTGACTTAGTTCTTTATGTTGAAATTTAATAGGACTCAATAGTAATCTTAAGAACAAAATAGGATTTATTAATAATTTTTTTAGTTTACTTTTTATAAATAATTTACACATTATAATCTAAAATATAAACAATTTAAATTATCGAGACTGACTCTCGACCTCAAATAATACGGTCCAATTTGTTTTGTGATCGGAGACAACCTGCAATCTTTTAATACATATATGCATTGATTAAAAATGATTATTTCATTTTCATACACAAAGTTGTGGTCATGTAACAATATAATTACAATAGACTTTACCAAAAGTCATAGTAATTAATTACCATGCATAAGATAAGACAAGTATGAAACTCTTGGTGTGCATAAGTCAAGCAAAAAAAATCTAAACACACAAAAGCAAAATATACGGTATGATCACAAATGCTACCAATTGGGACCAATGAAAGTTACAAAAAATGGAACTTCCATTTGGACATTACCTTTTTGGCTAATGGGTTGCCATATGTGAGAAGTTTTTGCTTGAAACTTATCTGTTCAGGATTTTCTGATTTAAAATTTTTATATTTTGTATTATAATTTCTTGAAATTATTGTAATCATGAAAATCACATGATCTAATAATTATAGTTATAAGTAAATTAAAATAAGGGATTGAAATTTTTTTAAGATATAAAATCTATGACTGAACTTTTCAGAACAAAATAAATGATTTTAAAGTATTATCATTTAATGTATTTTTTCCGGAAAAACGAAACTAGTAATATGCTCATAATATGCACGGAATAAATATATACATTAAAAATTATAACAAAAAATATTATTTCAACTTACATATTTTTATATAAACTATTGTGGGGATATATTTTCTGAGTACCAACACGTGGCAAGGTGACGCCGACGTGTCAGCCGAGGTGCCACGTGTCTTGGTCGTTGTGCCGAGGTCATCTCGGCTAGGCCGAGGTTGCCTCCGAAGATATCGGAATCCGAGATAAGAGGATAAGAGATAAAGGACAAGAATCCTAGAATAAAAAGGAGATTTAGCCAAGATAAAGATAATGCTCTTAGAGAGTTTATCTTTATCTTTTGAAGAGTCCAAAGTAAGTACTGAATATAGTAAAGAAATTCTCAAGGAGGTTCCTTGGGGTGTAGACGTAAGCCTGGCATGCCGAACCACTATAAATCGCAGTATTTGATTTTCTCTCCCTTTCTCTCTTATTTTTATATTGATAATTATTATTCTGTTTTTTTTTATTTATTAAAATTCTGAATATTGTGTTATTTTTAATATTGTAAAATTTTTAATAACCCAATTCACCCCCCCTCTTGGGTTGCCTATCTGGGATAACAGAGAGATATACTGACTTGATCGTCGGAATGCCCCCAGGTGGTCGAAACCACCGCGGGATTCTTATATTTCTGTTGCAGGTCAGTCAGGTGCCATCTATTTTACCAGTGCTCTCCAGCTGGTTACTAAGCGGGCAGTGTGGTCGGAAAATCACCCACACAATTTGGCACCGTCTGTGGGAAACTTAGAAGAATAAATGGCCAGTGACGGACAGAAGGAAAACATTGGGGCGACACTCCTGCTGGGAGTAGCAGACCAATTGACCTTGATGTTGAAGGAGACAACCACAATGCAGAAACTCAGGACTAGGGCCACGTCGAGAAAGACGTCGGCCAGGAGGGCGACACTTCGAAAAAGACAGACCAAAGCAAGTACTACAACGAAGATGACCTCCAGGTATAGAAGGATAGATACCTGCGGAGGAACGAAGACCCTTCCAGAAGGGATGCAAAGACAGGGGGCATGAGCACTCCCAAGAAGATAACATTCAAGTATAGAAGAGCTCAACCTGAAGGAGCAAATCCCGGATTCCAGATCCCAGAAGACATGATCTCCGCCTAGATGAGTAGGTCCGAGAAAAGAAGAGCTCAACCTGAGTGAGCAGATCCAAGATTCCAGAAGATAAGATCTCGGTACCTGAGTCCGAGAATAGAAGAGCACAATGAGCAGATCTCAGATCCCAGAAGATAAAAAGGAAACACACAAGATCAGACTAAAGTTGGCCAGAATTGAGAAGTATACTAAGGCCGAGGAGGACATGCGAGGAACAAAGGCGTCAGAACAAGAAAAGAGAAACGGCTCGCCGGTGTGAGGCCGAAAATCAAACTCAGGTTAGAGCCAAGTAAGATCAATAGAGAAACCAAGGCCGACAACCTCGGCTTGAATTAAACCTCGGCGACAAGGTCGAAGCTACATGTATGATGAGAACCCAAGTCGATTTTAAGTTCACACTGGGGGGCAGAGAGAAGAAGAATGCGTTTACCACTTGTTGAAATTTGTATCAATTTACAAGTTGGTTAAACCAATATGATGCTTAACCGAAGTTAAGCCGAGATGATACTTAACCGAAGTTAAGCCGAAATAATGCTTAACCGAAATTAAGCCCAGATGATGTTTAACCGAAGTTAAACCGAGACGATACTTAACCGAAGTTAAGCCGAGATGATGCTTAACCGAACCTAAGCCGAGATGATGCTTAACCGAAGTTAAGCCCAGATAATGTTTAACCGAAGTGAAACCGAGACGATGCTTAACCGAAGTTAAGCCGAGATGATGCTTAGTTGAAATTAAGCTGAGATGGTTCCTTACCTTCACTTGTTGAAATTTGTAGCAATTTACAAGTAGGCTAGACCGAGATCACCGTTTAAACACTTGTTGAAACTTGAGAAAAAGTTTGCAAAGTTAACATTGAGTAGTATATGTTTCACACTTGTTAGAATTTATGAAAAGTTTGCAGGTCAGTATCTTGGCGAAGTAAAAGTTTTGTAGCTATTATACCCGAGGTATGTAACCCCGAGAAGATTGCACAAAGGAAGCAAAGTATGAAAGGCATACAAAAAATTCTAAGTATAGAATCAAACAGAGGCACTGAAGAAAATCCTCGTCCAGGAGGGGGATGAAGAACGTTTTTTTCTTCTCAAGCTTAGCCGAAGAAGAAGAAAGAGAATTGGAAGCTTGTTTGAGAGCAAACATTGAGGTATTTGCTTGGACACCTTATGAAATGCCTGGCATTGACCCCGAGGTCACAAACCACAAATTGAACGTCGACAGGTCAGCCAAACCTGTAATCCAACGAGCAAGAGGACCGACGTTGATATACGTCGAAGCAGTAGAGGAAAAAGTAGACAGACTTCTGGAGCCCAGAGCCATCCGAGAAGTCAATTACCCGACATGGCTATTAAATACAGTGGAAGAAGAAATGATAATCAAGGAGCAAGGAATGTTAACATCGGCCAATAGCAGACATTTTTCAGAAGCAAAAAAGATTACATATACAAAGAAAACAAAAGTACAAAGATGAAGACCCTAAGAACTAGGGACTAAGGCAAGAACGTCGGACTAATCTACTTCAACGGTTGACAGTGGTTTCAACATTGGCAGTCAGCTGGAAGAGCTTCTCTACCACTATCTCGACAACAATTTCAAGAAGGGACGTGGTTCTAAGACTATGCGAAAAACAGAAACGAAGGTAAGAATCTGGAAATACAACAAGAAAAACAAGAAGAGAAAAAACAGAAGTCAAGAAGATGACAAAGTTCAAAGAATAAAGCCAAGTACACAGGCACTAAGTAAGTATGTGAAAAACAAGAAAGTAATAAACCAGACATGATGCTAGCAACAGAAAGCGGATATGACAAATAACAGTTCCAAGCATTTTAGCAATAAGAATTTAAAAACTTGAAGACAGACGAGAACAGAAGGCCACAGATGGCAAATAAACAGATTCAAAGTAAAACAGAAGAGTTATGAAAGATTGAGCTTAATAAAAAAGTAAAGAGTTTATGAACCTACAAAGTGAAATGAACGCCGATATGAAAATCACTGGAGTCAAATAGATGACTGGAAATCGGGAACTCACCAGAGAGTGTGAGTGAAGTAGTTGCAAAGCTCTTGGAATTTACGAATTAATGGAACCAGAACCTCGGCTAAGAGGTGCGATTTCAAGCAGCTTGGAAAGCATGAAACTTGATTCTTGACACCAGTGGACAGTAAAGTCCAGGGAACTTTGAGGTCGGCAAGTTTGATCTCGGACAGAGGGGCATTCAGAGACGACATGTGTAAGTTCCATCACTAGAATGCCGAGGTAATAGAACAGGGGGCAGTTGTGGGGATGTATTTTCTGAGTACCAACACGTGGAAGGTGACCGCTGACGTGTCAGCCGAGGTGCCACGTGTCTTGGTCGTGTGCCTGAGGTCAATCTCGCCTAGGCGAGGTTGCTCCGAAGATATCGAAATCCGAGATAAAGCGGATAAGGGACAAGAGTCCTAGAAATGAAGAGGGAACTCAACTTGGATATGGACAAGAGTCCTAGTTGGAAGAAGACTTCAGTTTTGAGTAAGATAAGACTCTTAGAGAGTTTATCCTAATCCCACTGGGATCCAGATTAGCAGTAATCCTAAGTCCATTAGGGCCAGGCTCCTATTGGGACTAGGTTTATGTTGGCTATAAAAGAGAGGCACCCCCATGGGTTCTAAGGTATGCTTTGATACTCAAGCTTGTGAGTTTAGTATTGATTTATCTTTGAGAGATATAATGATTGAATCGTTGGAGTGCCCCGGGTGGCGAAACCACGCGGGATTCTTATATTTCTGTTACAGGTCAGTCAGGTGCCATTTATTCCAGTGCTCTCCAGCTGGTTTACTAGTGGGCAGTGTGGGCCGGAAAATCCACAACAAACTATTACAATTCATACAAAATTTTTATTTTTATAATTTAGTGAATTCATGACAAAGTATATTTATATATAAACTTAATGACAAATATAGTACGACAATTATTCATAGTTCCATTTAAATTTGTATGTATATTTGAGATTAACAAAATTTAGACCTAACAGAAATAAACAACATATATATTTTTAAATTTATTTCCCCCAAAACAGAGAAAATACTTTTAAAAAAATGATAAGGTGCCGTTTGATAACACTTACGTTTTCAGTTTTGTTTATATTTACAAAAATTTTAAAAATCAAATAAAAACTTGTTTGGTAAAATTTTTGATTTATAAATCAGTGGCTTAGTTTTAAATTTGACCAAAAATGAGAAAACACACAAAATGTGTTCCATTTTGAGTTTTCAGTTTTTTTTTTTTTTACACAACACAAGTCACCACCGCCACCATTTTCTACCACGTTTTTTGCTACCAACCGACCACCACCCACCGCAACGCACCTACCTGCCACCCACATCGTCAACCACCTACCACTGCACCCACACCTGACACTACACTCACTACCACTCACGCACCACCATGGCCACACCACCCTCCACCGGCCACCCCCACCACAAACCCTCACCAGCCACCTGCAACCAAGTCACACTGGCCACCACCCACTTGCCACCCCTCGCGCCACACACCACAACCACCCACCACCTATTGCCACCACCATCACGACCACTGCCAACCACGCCACCAGTAACCAGCCACCCCCACTGCACTACCACCACCCACTCACTCGCTACACACTACCACCCGGCATAGTCCACCCACCACCCACCCACCACCACCATCACGCCACCCACCACCACACCGCCATCCACCACGCACCTCAGCACCACCCACCACCCGCCCCACTACCCACTCACTACACCACAATCCGCCACACGTCACCACCCACAACCACCACCACAACTCGCTACCACCCACCACACCGCCGTAACCTCAACACCCACCGCCACCACCACCCACCCCACCACCCACCACACCACAGCTACCCACCACCCCCGTCACTACTTTCCACCACCGTCTTCCGCTGCTACTTGCCACCACTTGCCATTTCTCTCACTATTTTTTATATTTTTAAATTTTTTTTAAACATTTTGTCAATTACCAAATGCGTTTGTAGTTTATGTTTTTCTAAAAATAAATAAAAATCAGTTTATAAAATTTTTGTAAATATAAACTGAAAACGTAAACGTTACCAAACACACGTGTTTTTTTTCATCAAACCAATTTTTAGTTGAAAAACAAAAAATAAAAAAATTCAAATAATTTTTTTTTTAATTTTTGAAAAAAACAAAACAACCCCGACTGATGATAATGCATGCCGTTGGAATCTCTTTATCTTGTTGTCGTGGACACAAGGGATAATGCGCGTGAACTTTTGAAACAAATAATACAATTTGTATAAAAAATAAAGGGAGCTTTTTTGATAAATCCATTTTCTAAGAGCTTTATTCCATCCAACCCATATTCTTTTTGACTATTCCATTAGGTCCAATTTGAGATAAGAAGACCAAAATACCCTTTTCATCTACTTATGTTCCATTTAGTTCACATTATTTTCTTATATTTCAATAAGTCCTATGGGTGACATAATTACCAAAATACCCTTAATGTGAATGTTCACACCGTCAACGTAAATGTTCATATCGTCAATGTGTAGGGGCCCGGCCCATGTCGTTCCTCGTGGGTGCCCGAAAAAATTCGAGTCGGGCCGGGCCGGCCCACAGGCTAAAAAAATAGGCCCGGCTCAGCCTGTTGATAATATGAATATTCACATTGACAAGTTAACATTCACATTGATAGGAGTGTAAAATTGGCCTGCGGCCCGTGGGCGGCCCAAAACCAGCCCGCCGCCCGGGGCGGGCCCGGACCGGCCCGTTCACAATGTGAATATTCACATTGACATATTAACATTAACAATAACATTGACAAGAGTGTAAAATTGGCCCATGACCCGTGGGCAGCCTGAAGCTCGGGCCCGGCCCGACCCGTTGACAATATGAATATTCACATTGATATGTTAACATTCACATTGATAGGAGCGTAAAATTAGCCTGCGGCCTGTGGCCGGCTCGAAACCCGCCCGCGACTCGTGGGATGCCCTGGGCGGGCCCGGCCCGACCCGTTGATAATGTGAATATTCACATTGACATGTTAACATTCACGTTGATAAGAGTATAAAATTAGCCCGCGCCCCGTGGCTGCTCGAAACTAGCCCACGGCCCGTGGGCGGCCGGGGGTGGGCCTGGCCCGGCCTGTTGACAATGTGAATATTCACATTGACATGTTAACATTCACATTGATAAGAGTGTAAAATTGACTCGCGTCCCATGGGCAGCACAAAGCCCGTGGGCGGCGCGGGGCGAGCCCGGTCCGGCCCGTTGACAATGTGAATATTCACATTGACATATTAACATTCACATTGATAGGAGTGTAAAATTGGCCCGTGGCCCGTGGGCGGCCCGAAACCCGCCCGCTGCCCAGGGCGGGCCCAGCCCGGCTCGTTGACAATGTGAATATTCACATTGACATATTAACATTAACATTGATAAGAGTGTAAAATTGGCCTGTGACCCGTAAGCAGCCCGAAGCCCGGCCTGTTGACAACGTGAATGTTCACATTGACATATTAACATTCACATTGATAAGAGTGTAACATTAGCCCGTGCCCCGTGGCTGCCCGAAATACGCCCACGGCCCGTGGGCCGCCCGAGGCGGGCCCGGCCCGGCCTGTTGACAATGTGAATATTCACATTGACATGTTAACATTCACATTGATAAGAGTGTAAAATTGACTCGCGTCCCACGGGCGGCCCGGGTTTAGGTCTGAGCTTACCTCGGGCCGCGGGCGAGCTTCGGGCAGCAGACAAATTTTACACTCCTATCAATGTTAATGTTAACATGTCAATGTGAATATTCATATTGTCACGGGTCGGGCCAAGCCCGCCTCGGGTTGCGATCAGACTTCGAGCCGCCCACGGGCTGCGGGCCAATTTTATACTCCTATCAATGTGAATGTTAACATGTCAATGTGAATATTCACATTGCCAACGAGCCGGGCCCGCCCCGGCCTGAGGTCAGGCTTCGAGCTGCACACGGGTCACGGGCCAATTGTACACACTTATCAATGTGAATGTTAACATGTCAATGTGAATATTCACATTGTCAACAGGCCGGGCCGGGCCCGTCCCGGGCTACCCACGGGCCGTGGACGGGTTTCGGGCAGCCACGGGGCGCGGGTTAATTTTACACTCCTATCAATGTGCATGTTAACATGTCAATATGAATATTCACATTGTCACGAGTCGGGCCAAGCCCGCCTCGGGCTGCGGTCTGGCTTCGGGTCGCCCACAGGCTGTGGGCCAATTTTACACTCTTATCAATGTGAATGTTAACATGTCAATGTGAATATTAACATTGTCAACAGGCCGAGCCGGGCCCGCTCGGGGCAGCGGGCGGGCTTTTGGCCGTCCATGGGCCGTGGGCCAATTTTATACTCTTATCAATATGAATGTTAATATGTCAATGTGAATATTCACATTGCCAACGGGCCGGACCGGGCCCGCCCCGGGCTGCCCATGGGCCGCGGGCGGGTTTCGCCCCACCACGGGACGGGGGCCAATTTTACACTCCTATTAATGTGAATGTTAACATGTCAATGTGAATATTCACATTGTCAACGGGCCAGGCCGGGTCGGCCCGTCCTGGACTGCTGTCCAGTTTTATACTCTTATCAATGTGAATGTTAACATGTCAATGTGAACATTCACATTGTCAACAGGCAGGGCCGGGCTCGTCCACAGCCCGTGGGTGAGTTTCGGGCAACCATGAGGTGCGGGCTAATTTTACACTCCTATCAATGTGAATGTTAACATGTCAATGTGAATATTCACATTGTCAACGGGCCGGGCCGGACCCGCCCTGAGCCACGGGCGGGCTTTTGGCCGCCCATGGGCCGCGGTCCAATTTTATACTCTTATCAATGTGAATGTTAACATGTCAATGTGAATATTCACATTGTCAATGGGCCGGATCGGGCCGCCCATGGGCCGCGGGCGAGTTTCGCGCCGTCATGGGACAGGGGCCAATTTTACACTCCTATTAATGTGAATGTTAACATGTCAATGTGAATATTCACATTGTCAACGGGCCGGGCCGGGTCGGGCCCGCCCTGGGCTGCTGTCCAGTTTTATACTCTTATCAATGTGAATGTTAGCATGTCAATGTGAACATTCACATTGTCAACCGGCCGGGCCGGGCCCGCCCACGGGCCGTGGGCGGGTTTTGGGCAGCCACGAGGCGCGGGCTAATTTTATACTCCTATCAATGTGAATATTAACATGTCAATGTGAATATTTACATTGTCAACGGGCCAGGCCGGGCCCGCCCCAGGCCGCGGGCGAGCTTTTGGCCACCTATGGGCCGCGACCCAATTTTATGCTCTTATCAATGTGAATGTTAACATGTCAATATGAATATTCACATTGTCGACGGGCTGGACCGGGACCGCCCCGGGCTGGCTATGGATCGCAGGCGGGTTTCGCGCCGCCACGGGACGGGGGTCAATTTTACACTTCTATTAATGTGAATGTTAATATGTCAATGCGAATATTCACATTGTCAACGGGCCGGGCCCGCCCCGGCTCGCGGCCAAGTTTCGGGCCGCCCACGAGCCAATTTTACATACCTACCAATGTGAATTTTAAAATATGAATGTTCACATCATTAAATTGCTAATCGTTCAAAAAATATTTATAAGGATATCAAAATTAAATATAAGGGTATAAATGTCCAAGAAAATAGTGTAAATCAAGAAAATGGACTTTATAGAATAAAACTATACATACATGGGACTAAATGGGTTAAAAAATTTCTTCATAGACTTCTTGGGTTAAAACACTTCTAAATTGGACTTATCAATAAAAATCCCAAAAATAAATACATTGTATAGAAATTTTAACATGATATATCTCCCTTATATATTTATTAGAAGTGAACATGCATATTACTTCTTTCCTTAAAAAAAAAAAAAAAAAAAAAAAAAAAGAAACCAGTTCGTATGGTGATTTAGATCAAGGTTTTTCAGAAATTGAACTGCAACATACATTCAATTGAATTCTTCTATATATCAATAAGTATCATTTCATTATTTCACATATTGCGACGATAAAATCCTTTTTGGATAAATTATAGGTTAGTCTTATGTGCTAAACTTAAATATTTATATGTGTTGTACATTTTTTTAATGCACTAACTGAATGAGATTGGCTCGTAAATCCCTTCTTTTTAGGTTGATAAACTCCTTCAACCTTAAGGCAATGATTGACCAAATTATAAAGAAAAAAATGGGTATCCCATTATTAATTATTAATAATAATAATAATAATAAAATTTGTGCGTTAATAAAATTCAAGTGTTCAATTTGATTATAGATTTTCTTCACAAAAAAAAAAAAGATAAAATTTAACCAATACTAATCCAGTTGGTCAAGATCTTTGTGTCTTACAAAAAGATTAAAGGTTCAAATCTTCTTACAAAAAGATTAAAGGTTCAAATCTTATCACAAATAGGACTTTCCTCTTCAATGTACCAAAAAAGATAAAGCGTAAATATTACAAGTCTCGAATGGTTAACCTTCCTTCAAATTGAAATAAAAAATGACAAAAAAAAAAAATTACCAAAAAAAAAAAATGAGTTGAAAACAATTTACCAAAAAAAAAAAAAATGAGTTGAAAACAATTAAAAACATATAGTGTGGGGACATATTTTGTGAATGACAACACGTGGCCAAGGTGACGCCAAAGTGTCAGCCGAGATGTCACGTGGCTTGGACACGTACCGAGATAATCTCGGCTACGTCTAGGTTATCTTTGGAGATATCAGAATCCAAGATGAGTGAATAAGGGATAAGAGTCCTAGAATGGGGGAGGACCTCAGGCTAGATAAAGATAAACCTAAAGCTCTTGGGGAGTTTATCTCTATCTAGCTGGGAATCCAAGATGAGCATTGAGCCAAAATCTATTGAAGCTAGGCTTGTACAAGGATCAGGTTAGTGCTGGCTATAAAGGTAGGGCACCCTCGTGGGTCTAAGGTACGTTTTTCTTAGGCCCTGTCTAGTAAGTTAAGCACTGTTGGCTATCTTTGAGAGATAATTACTGACTTGATCGTCGGAGTACCTCCAGGTGGACGAACCACCGCCAGATTCTTATCTTTCTGTGTTGGGTTGTTCGGGCTTAATCTATTCTGCCGGTGCTCTCCTGCTGAGTTTCCCTGTTTGGTTAAAAATCAACACCCACAATTTAGCGCCGTCTGTAGGAAAGTAAGGAGAATAGATGGCCAACGACGGGTAGAAAGAGAAAGTCAGGGACGACATCCCTGGTGGTAGTGACAAGAACGCCGATCCTAATGTGGAGGAGGAGAACAATAATGAAGGACCTCAGGATAAAAATCCTGGGAAAAAAGACAGCGGCCAAGAATGAGACGCACTGAAAAAAGCAGGTCAAGGTGGGTATTACAACGAAAGCGACCTCCAAGTATGGAAAGATAGGTGCCTGAGGAGGGACAACGAGATAAAGGGAATGACAAACAAGTTGGCAGACCTACAATCGGTTATCAACTTCATGATGCAAAACAACGTCATGCAACCACCGTATCCATTGAAGGGCACGCCGATTCTAGCGGCCAAGAACGATGCCCAAAAAGGGGACAAAAGCAATCCCAACAATCCCTAAACATGATAAGGTGAAAGAACACTCACATCAGCCTTCATAGAACGTCGGGCGAGCAGAATCAATGAGAGGAGCATCTTAGAGGACGCCTTGAACCAAGGGAACTTACGTTAAGGAATATTGGCATGTTCAAGGGAATGAACTTTGTTTTGACATGGTGAACGAAGAGAAGTCCAAAAAGACGCATAACGACACCAAGAGCAGCTTACCAAAGAGGCTGAAGTCTGTTGACAGCTGAGCTCCTGGTCGGACTAAGGAGGATTTGAGGGACTAGAGGAAGAGGCAAAACGCCGAGGTCACCTCCCCGGTCAAGCAGAGAATACCGTTCTCAGCAGAGTTGGATAAGTTTGAGGCCCCAAAAAGGTTCTATAAGCCGAGATTCCAAATATATGACGGTAAGTCCGATCCGAACTTTCACATCGATTTATATTTGAACTCAATGGCACTATATACCAAGAACGAACCGTTGCTTTGCAAGGTGTTCCCCTCATCGTTTGAGGAAATCGCATTAGATTGGTTTCACAAGTTGCCGAAAGGAACTGTGAAAAGTTGGGAAGGCCTGGCCAAGATGTTTGTGGCCAGGATTGTTACAAACAAACTGCAGCCGTTGAAGGTAGACTCCCTGATGGCTTTGAGAATTGGCGAGGATGAAAGCCTTAGGGCTTATGCCAAAAGGTATTATGAGGTATTTAACCGAATACCAAGGTACAACCAAGAGTTGGCGGTTGTATCATTTAAGAACGGCCTGAACGATAACTGCATGCTTCGAAAGTCACTGGCACAGACTCTGCCGAAAAGTATGGAGGAGCTCATGGCCAGGATTAAGAAATATGCGAGAGCCGAAGAAGACACGCCAGGAACGAAGGCGTCAAAGCAGGAGAAGAGGAATGGCTCGCCGAAGCGAGGCCAAGGTAATACAAGTTTTAATAGACAAGAAACAAGACTGAGGGTTACACAGGCAGTCACCATCGTGTTCCGGAACCCGATTTATAAAGTCTTGGAAAGGATTAGGAACCAGCCATATTACAAAAAACTGGAAAGTGTCCCTGGCGAATTCATGGGGAGAAGTCTGGGGAAGCATTGTGCTTACCACAATGAAGATGACACCTGACGCAGGGTTGTAGAGCCCTAAAAGCACATTTGGAAGATCTAGTTAGACAATGTCACTTAAGGGACCTAGTAGATGAGGCCAGAATGAGAGAAAAATAGGCAAGGCTGCCCCAAGCACCAGCAGCACCACCCCCACTAGCACCACAACCGCAAACAGACGGACCACAAGTGATCAATGTCATTCATTTAAGGGTCAATGAGAACGAGGTACGTGGGGAGACTTGAAGGGTGAAGCATTTACAGCATGTGTACCAGGTCTAGCAGAATAGGCCTAGGACAGACAAGTACCAGGGACTAATGGTGTCCTTTACGGAAGCTGACCTAGATATGGTACAGTATCCACACAACGACGCGCTAGTTCAAGATTGGAGAATGTCAGGTAAGACGCATTCTGATTAACCAAGGCAGCTCTTGTGACATCATGTATGTCAGATGTTACAAGAAGCTCGGCCTTCACCGAGATGATCTGGAATAGTCCAACAGTCCAATGGTCGGGTTTAATAGAACGCCGACATGGCCCCTGGGAGTAATAAATTTGGAGGTGCAGGCAGGCACCAAGAAGGTAAGCACATAGTTCACAATAATTGACACCACATCCCCTTACAATGTTATCTTGGGAAGACCATGGTTGCACGCAATAAGGGTTGTCCTTTCAACATTGCACCAGCTGTTGTGGTTCCCAACAGAGCATAGAATTAAGGAGGTCAAAGGGAATTAGGTACAGGCAAAAAATTGCTCTATAGCAGCAATGAAATCCACCTACAACGTGCAAGAAGCAGAAACAGCAGAGATCGAGGACGAGGATATGGAGGTCCTGGAGGACATCAACAAAGAACTGGCCAACAAAAGCGAGGAAGCCTTCAAGAAAATTCTGGTCCAGCAAGGGGATAAAGAACGCTTCTTCCTTCTCAACTCAGGTGTGGCCGAGAAGGAGGAAAAGGAGTTAGAAGCATTCTTGCGAGCAAACATAAAGGTGTTTTCCTGGATGCCCTCTGGGATGCCTGGCATTGACCCCTAGGTCACATACCACAGACTAAATGTAGACAGGTCAGCTAAACCTGTCATTCAGCGAGCAAGAAGGCCAATGTTGATTCATGCAGAGGCAGTAGAGAAGGAAGTAGACAAACTGCTAGAAGCCAAGGCCATTCGGGAAGTAAACTATCTAACTTAGCTGTCCAACACAGTTGTTGTGAAAAAGAAGAATGGGAAATAAAGGGTCTACGTGGACTTCACCATCTTGAATAAAGCTTGTCCCAAAAATAGTTTTTCACTCCCCAAGATCGATCAATTAGTAGATGCCACTTCAGGGCATGGAATGATAAGTTCCCTAGACGCTTACAGGGGGTACAATCATATAGCAATGTACCCCTCTGATAAGGAGAAAACTGCATTTATCACCCCAAAAGGGCTGTATTACTACAGAGTGATGCCTTTCGGGTTGAAAAATGCAAGAGTAACCTACCAGAGGTTAGTGACCAAAATGTTTAGACATCTAATTGGCAAAACGGTGGAGGTATACATTGATGACATGGTTGTGAAGACCAAAGAACCTGAGAACCACTTGGCCGACTTAAAGGCAGTTTTTGACATCCTTAGGATATATCGGTTCCGACTTAATGCTGGGAAGTGCGCATTTGGAGTCAGGTCTGGTAAGTTCCTGGGATACCTGGTTACTAGAAGGGGTATTAAGGCAAGCTCAGATCAAATCAAGGCCATCATTGACTTGGAGAGCCCAATGTCGGCAAAATAAGTACAGATGTTAACAGAAAATGCGGCAGCCCTTAATTGGTTTATAAGCAGAAATTCAGATAAATGTAAACCATTTTTCAGTTTACTAAAGAAAGCCATGGATTTTTTGTGGACAGAGGAGTGCGAAGTCGCCTTGGCCAACCTAAAGAAGTACTTGACAATAGCTCCAATTTTGTCAAATCCAGTACCTAGAAATGAGCTATTCTTATACTTGGCCGTTTCAGAGCATGCAGTGAGTGCAGTCGTAATCAGAGAAAAGAATGAAGAAAGAACAAAGGGCAGTATACTATGTGAGTAAAATCCTAGCAGCCACAGAGACCAGGTACTTACCCCTGGAAAAGTTAACACTAGCCTTGGTAATGGCTTCAAAAAAACTGAATCATTATTTCCAAGCCCACAAGATTGTGGTGTTGACAGAGCACCCTTTGAAGTCTTTGCTGCAATAAGGAGATCTAACAGGCAGGGTAGCCAGATGAGCAGTAGTATTGGGTTAATATGACTTGGAATTTATGCCCAGAACATCAATTAAGGGTCAGATTTTGGCCGACTTTGTGGTCGAATTCACACCTAGTACTATTCCACATCGGGCTCCGGTGAGCCGCGGCTTGGGGTGTCCAGGGGAACAAGAAGAGACCCAGTTGGGAATGAAAAACCCCACAGTAGAGTAGAAAAAAGAAAAAAAACTCAAGCCCTATGATATTTACATTGGTGACTCATTCCGCCTGTTTGTTGACGGGAGCGGGGGCAGGAGTGGTGTTGGTATCACCAGATGGCGAATGTTAGAGCAGTCTATTCGTTTGGGGTTCAAAGCCTCAAACAATGAAGCAGAATATGAGGCGCTAATCGCAAGGTTAAAATTAGCAGCAGTAATGGAAGCAGACGAGGTGGTAGTCTTCTGTGACCCCCAACTTATTGTGAACCAGGCAACATGCGAGTATGCAGCCCGAGATGAGAGAATGATAGCCTATGTCAAAGAGGTTGTTGGACTGCTAGCCTTATTTCAGGATTGCCGACTACAGCAGGTTAGCCGAGATGACAACAACTATGTCGATGCCTTGGCTAACCAGGCTAGTGCAATGAAATCCGGAGAGGCAAGGACAATAATAGTTGATTATTTGTCAAGCCCAAGCGTGGAACCACTAATCACAGAGTATGAAGCAATGTGTGTAGAGATGGATCCAAGTTGGATAGATGCAATAGTGATGTTTCTTAGGGACGTCAAGTTGCCGGATGATCGCAAAGAGGTGCACAAGACCAAACTTAAATCGGCCCGGTTTAGCCTAACCGCAAAAGGACATCTCTATAGAAGATCTTTTACTTGTCCCCTTTTAAGATGTGTGCATCCCTCCCAAGTTGAAGACTTCTTGTATGCAATACATGAAGGAGTATGTAGAAGTCATATTGGGGGCAGATCACTTGCTCATAGAGCCATTACTCAGGGGTATTAGTGGCCCTACATACAGAAGGATGTTGAAGCCTACGTCAGAAAGTGCAAGAAGTGTCAGAGGTTTGCACCTTTGATACATCAACTAGCAGCCGATTTGAACCCAGTGTCCATCCCTTGGCCATTTGCCCAGTGGGGTATGGATCTTGTCGGACAACCACCCCAAGCAACTGGGCAAAGGAAGTTCTTGCTGGTAGCAACTGATTATTTCACAAAGTGGGTAGAAACTAAACCCCTTGTGAAGATTCAAGATATTGATGTAAAAACTTCATATGGAAGAACATCATTATCAGGTTTGGGATTTCGAGGGAAATAATAGCAGACAATGACACTCAATTTGATAGTAAGTTAATCAAAAGCTTCTGTGTGAAGTACAAAATCAAGAACTACTACTCTACTCCAAGTTTCCCCCAAAGTAATGGTCAAGTAGAAGCATCCAATAAGACTATCTTGGATGGGATCAAAAAGAGGCTTGAAGCAGCAATGGGAAAATGGGTAGAAGGTTCCCCAATGTACTCTAGGCATATCAGACTACGCCGAGGAGATCAACTGGGGAGTCTCAATTTGCCATGGTTTATGGCATTAAAGTAGTTATCCCACTAAAAGTCGGCATTCCAGGGATCAGAACCTAAGGAGTAGAAAATGGTACTAATGAGGCATTTCTAGCCCGAGATCTAGACCTACTGGAGGAAAAAAGAGAGAAAACAACAATTCAGCTGGGGCCATACCAACAACAACTTGCTGGGGCTTACAACAAGAAGGTCAACCCAAGAGAGTTCAAAGTTGGGGACCTTGTGCTAAGGAAAGTGGTCGGCAACAAGAAGGATCCTAGGGAGGGCAAACTAAGCCCAAATTGGGAGGGACCTTATAGAATCATCTCAGTCGCTGACAATGGAGCGTATCGGTTTGAGGACAGTGATGGCAAAGAGTTGCCAAGACCTTGGAACACTTGTAACTTGAAGTTTTTCTATCATTCGATTTTTTGTTTTTCGAAGTTTATGTCATAGTTTTATTAGCCGAGGTAATAATAAAATTTTAGCTTGATGAATTTGAAATTTGTGTGAAAGGACTGATCAGTCCCATGGCAATGTTTCTAGAGTGAAACATAACGAATAACTTAGGTTTATTGTATGGCAAAGTTGAATTATACTTGCATATAATAGAGTTGAACTAAGTTGGCGATGTTTCTAAGTGGAACATGAAGAATAACTTAGACTTATTATATGGCAAAGTTGAATTATACTTGCATATAATAGAGTTGAACTAAGTTGGCGATGTTTCTAAGTGGAACATGACGAATAACTTAGACTTATTATATGGTAGAGTTGAATTATACTTGCATATAATAGAGTTGAACTAAGTTGGCGATATTTCTAATGAAACATGACGAATAACTTAGACTCACTATATGACAGAGTTGAATTATACTTGCATGTAATGGAGTTGAATTAAGTTGGATTAACCTGGACTTGCCATGTCGGCAGAGTCAAACTCAGATTGGAACTAAGTGCATTTTAGTTAGATTAACAGAGAAACCAAGATTGATAACCTCTGCTAGTCTTTGTTTGAATCTAACTTCAACGAAAGACCATAGACACATGCTTAATGTGAACTTAAGTGAGACTTAGGTTCACATTAGGGGGCAGAGAGCTGGAGAATGATGAATAAACTTAAAAGTTTAAAGTGTTTGGGACTTGTTGAAATTTTATAGACAAAATTTACAAGTCAAAATGGGCTTAACACTTGTTGAAATTTTAGAGAAATTTACAAGTGAGAGTTAGCCGAGGTAATTATGAATAAAGTATCCGAGATACATATTACCTGAGGTAACCAACCAGGTTGTCCAAACTTGGAAAGGGTGAAGTCTTAGAAGATAGCATATGAAAGCAAAAAGTGATACTGAATAACACTTGTAAAAATATTTTGATATTTTTTAGTGTTAGTCGAGGTATTCCGATGGTTAGCTGAGGAAAACATTCAAGGTTTATATCTGAGGTATTATATCCCGGAGTCATTATACAGTTAAGGTATACTTTGAAGAAATGAAAAATTATTCTAAGTATGGAAGTGGTAAATATACATAGAAGAAAAGAAGACATACAACACTTGGAAAAAGAAATCAGACTTGTATTCAAGAAAAAGATTACTTGTTCAATTACAAAAGGGGCCACATCGGCCAAATTTCAAGCTAAACATTGTTCAGACAAAACAGAGGTACAATTGAAAGAAGAAAATTCTAAGTGCTGGGGGCATGGGCATCGGCCTCGACTGGCAGTGTTGCATTCTTCTCCGCCTCTACCTCGGCATCTGTTTCGAGTAGAGTTTGATCCAAACTCTTCTCGGCACATTGTACCTCGGCCTCCGAAGTGGTTGGTCTAGGAGAGGCGCCCTTGGAAGCCAAGTCATCCTCCTCATCTTAAGTCAAGTCAAAGACTTACTCATTTAAGGTAGGGGACTTGGCATCAGTGGTAGCCTCCTCCTCCATTTCATCAGCATCACCATCCTCGGCATCATCCTCGGCAGCTTCATCGCCAGAGTCCTTGGGCTCTGGAGGGAAAAGCACTTGAAGCAGATTGATGTCTCGGAGGTTGAAGTCCATTGGAACAAATAACTTGTTGAGCGTCGCCGTCCAACCAAGGTAATAACCTCAGTTGCAAGCTAGGTTGACTTGCTATTTGTACTGGTCACGGATGGTAACATGTCCCTCTTTGTAAGCCTTTTCATCGATCGCCTTGACCTCAGCCTCCTTGGAATCAAGGGTCTCTTGAAGCTTAGCCTCTAAGTCAGCTGCCTTGGCCTTGGCAGCCTCAAGATCGACTCTGACGACCTCAGCTTCAGCATCGGCCATTTTGGTTTTTTCTCGGCCAAATCCTGAACAGCTTTGGAAGCCTTGGCTTGATCTAGTAGGGCTCGATTGTTGGCTTCGGCATGATTAAGTGAGGTGAGGAGTTTGGAAGCTTCCTTAGTCTTCTTTGCCAACTCCTTCATTGTCATCTCAGTCTTGACCGCGTATGAATGAGCATGCTGGATAGCCTGCAAGAAGTAAAGTAAATTAGTGAAAATTGACTAAGTATAGAAAGACTGTAAAAGAGTAAGTAAAGAGGCTTACCAAGGCCGAGTGTTGCATCATAAGGGCGAAGTTTTCATATTCATGTAATTCAGCCATACAGTTCATGTCTTCTGGTAAAAGAACAGTCGTTCACAAAGCTGTGTCGACTTCAAGATTTATTGCGTTGTTGCCAACTGTCAGGGGTCTGTCATCCACTATGCCCTCGGGAGCCCAGGTCATATTGCGATGAAAGCTGCGGCTACCCTCAGAATGGTCAGACCTCGGCCTTTTGGGTGGTTGGGAATTGGATGCATTGGCCTCAGCTGGCCTTTTCTCAGTGGCAATTTGGCTCTTCTCTATCTCGGTCAATTTCGAGATCGGCACAGTGTCCTCAGAATCAATCTGAGTCACTGTGGCCTTAGCCTTGGCCTTCTTCACTCTTTTCGACTTTGGCTTCAGTTGGGATGGAAAAGATGATGACTGCACCGTCACAACCCCGGGGATATTGGCAAGGAGATCCTCAACGATGGCTGGTTTACGGCCCATTTCGTCGGTAGTGGAAGTAACTGTTACTATGGTGCCGAAGTGTATTGCTGGAAGGGCGGTTGGGGGATTGGTTGGGTCGTAAGCCGATGCCTCAGAATATTGGCGTTTACGACTGCGAGCTCTGTCGGCAGGGGCAGAGATTGGAGCTCGGTGTCGGCGTTGGCGCTGGGATAGAGGAATAAGTTGAGAGGCAAAAATAGGTGGTTGCTCAGCTGGGTCAGAAGTGGAGGCCTGATCTGGCCTTGGAGATGAAGTTGTTGGTGGAGTTGTGGCAAAAAGAGAGGTCTTATTTTGTAGGGGTAAGCATGGTCCGGATTGGACCGGATTGGGTTAAAACCAGGACCAATCTGTTATTTACGATTCTTGAAAAATTGGAACCAATCCAATCCGTTTAAATCATGGAACCAATCCGAACCAATCCATTTAAATACGGATTGGATCAGTTTAAGACCATGGATTCACATAATTAAATAACAAATATATATATATATATAACACTTTAATTTTATAAAAATATAAACATAACGCTATATTACTTTCACGATAGCAATATGTTTTTCTATAATAGCGACATACTGTTCTAGAATTTAAACAACCATATGAAAACTAGTTTCACCATAAGTATTTAAACCATTACAAATTAAAAATAAAAACTAACAAACAAAAGTAATAAAAGAAGATATTATACGATTTTAGGTTTGAGTTTAGATTTTATATAGAATAAGAGAAGATACTATGGGGAATGATGTATAATAAAAATATAGACTATTTGTATACGGTCCGGATCAGTTCCAATCCGGAACCGTGGGGTTTAATCTGGAACCAATCCGTGGACTACAGATTTTTAATTCTTCAATCTGGAACCGAACCGCGGATTCAAAAAACCAATCCAAACCTATCTAATTGGACTGGACTGGACTGGATTGGATTACGGATTTCACGGATTCCTTACTCAGCCCTATTATTTCGGCGTGGAACATCAGGCAGGGCCGACTTGTATGTAGGTATGTAGTTCAGTAGAAAAAACACCTTACGCTTCTACACAGGGAGATCTTAGACCTCGGCTAAGAACAAATGATTGCCGAAATCCCTTCGCCGGTTGGGGAAGAACTGCAGAAAACAAAGAGTAAACATTAGAAGAGATAAATAAACTAGCAAGCCTTAACCAAAATGGAATTTCAGTATGAATGACTAAGTCTTACCATTGCCCTCTTTAAAAACTGTTTGGCTCAAAGGATAGAGATGGAGGTCGTCATTAGGAGAAAACTCTCAGTTGCCTGAGACGATGAAGTAATCATCTCTAGCACCCTTGTTGGAGTCTGGGAGGTCGGCTATTCGCTTGAGGTAGTATATATAGCCTTTTTCAGACTTAAGGCCACACATGGTGTAGCAGAATTGGATATCGGCTAAAATAATCCTAGCTTTTTCTCGGTGTGCTAGTTCAATTATGCCATTTATGACCCTATAGGAGTTTATGGCGAATTGCATGGGGATAAGTTTGTAGTAGTGAAGGATTTGTCAAAAGAGAGTATCAAGGGGAAACCGAAGTCCACATTCGATGAATGCAACAACGGGAAAGGGCATAGAGTCTCCGTTAGGCATGATGGAGTTTTCTTCCCCAGCTAACCTCAAGTGGACATCGGCTAGGATGGAGAACTCTCTCCTAAAGTACTCAAGTTTTTCTAGGGTGTCCACCATTCACCTGAACATCCCCATGATGTCGGCTTAGTAACAGTTGGGGCAAGATTTGGAAGAAAAATGACTGGAATTGGTTTGAAAACCTCGGTTTAAATCTAGACTAGCACTAGGGCTAAGGTTTTCTCAAATCAAAGGGGAGTTTATTTCAGTTTCTCCTAAGTGTTTGGTTTTTAGGCAAATCCCAATCCTGAAACTACAAAAACGGGTTGCAAAGGCAAGATCTGGAAAAAAAAGCAAGAAAAACAGAAAAAAAAAAAAAAAAAACATAAAAAAAAAAAAAAAAAAAAAAAAACATGATTCAGACTCAAGAAAACAAATACAAATTCAAGAACACTGAGTAAGTGTGTGCAAATGTGCAAAAGCTAAGAACAATGACAAATTGCTAAAGCATCAAGTATATAAACAGTTCGTATGTGTAGACCCAGAGACAGATTGAACAAAGTCGCAAGCAAACATGTTTGACACCCAAATGATGAAATTCAAAGCAAAAGTAAAGATTCAAGAACACAAGCAGATTTGCAATGGCAGCAAACAACGTGTAAACAAGCAATAGATTTTGAAATAAATCAGCGATTAGACTTAAAGAAGAAGGAAATTGTGATTTATCAAATAAAATGAGCGCCGATATGGGGATCGTCGGAGTCAAACGACGCGAATGGCCAGGAATAGATGATGAAAAGTTCGCTGGATGAGGTGAATGAAGCACAGTTGTAGAGAGCTTGAAGGAACAACAATGGTGATTTTTGAGGGAAAGTTTAAAGAAAAAATACTCAAAAGTGAAGAGACGGATAGAGAGGGAGAAGTTTTTGTTAAAATTGTGAAAAGGTGGCAATCCATAATAATCTGCCTTGGACGACGTGTCTGTCAGGCGACGTGCACAAAAGCGACGCAACCTGATAGCCCGTGTCAGGTACGAACCAATGAGAGAGCGACGCGTGGAGAAAACGATTAAGTAAACCGTGCGTGACAACTCATGCGCAGATAAAACTCTTGGAGTTCTTGATTTAATGAAACAAAAACCTTGGCTAGATGAGCGATCTCGGTTGAGGAACTTGAAGAACTTGGTCCTTGGTTCTTGGTTATTGATAAAGCAAACTGCAGAGTCTTGGTCATGTGAAGTCGACGGGTGATGATCTCGATCATGAAGGATAGAGTAAGTCTTAACCGACCTGCTATGTGGACTCCATCACCTCAGAATGCTGATAAATGCCGAGGTAATAGAACCTAGGGGACAGTTGTGGGGACATATTTTGTGAATGACCACACGTGGCCAAGGTGACACCAAAGTGTCAGTCGATGTGCCACGTGGCTTGGCCACGTACCGAGATGATCTCGGCTAGGTCGAGGTTATCTTTGGAAATATCAGAATCCGAGATGAGCGGATAAGAGACAAGAGTCGTAGAATGAGGGAGGACCTCAGTCTAGATAAAAATAAAGCTCTTGTGGAGTTTATCTCTATCTAGCTGGGAGTCCAAGATGAGCATTGAGCCAAAGTCTATTGAAGCTAGACATTTACAAGGATCAGGTTAGTGCTGGCTATAAAGGTAGGGCACCCTCATAGGTCTAAGATACGTTTTTTTTAGGCCCTGTCTAGTAAGTTAAGCACTGTTGGCTATCTTTATGGGATAATTACTGACTTAATCGTCGGAGTGCCCCCGGGTGGACGAACCACCGCTGGATTCTTATCTTTTTGTATCAGGTTGTTCGGACTTAATCTTATCTGCTGGTGCTCTCCTGCTGAGTTTTCCTGTTTGGTTGTGTGGTCAAAAATCAACACCCACATATAGTAAGTAAAAACTAATGGTTATAAACATCTCAGTCAACAATGATCCACATATAATTTTGGTATTTTGTTTTTGTGGAACTATAATTTGGGTATTTAGAGATTCATAGAAGTTGCAAGAAAGTGTGTAATTTCTTAGTTCTGTTGTGTTCAGGTTCTAGAAACAAATAGAGACAAGAAACCCAACAATAACATATAAGGGGGTGTTTGGTAAGAAAAATTTTAGCCAAAAATTAAAATAGCCTGTTAAAATAACAACTTCCCAAACACCCGCAAAGATTTACGTAGTTCGACAGATCGCCTATGTTCACGAGAGCGGGTTTCATTAATTTCAAGAGAATAAACAAGTACAACAATGGAGGAGGACGAGGAGGAGGAGACTCTTAAACTTAACTCACACTCACTCACACTTTGCTTATACTTGTTTGCTCTAATATGCACTTGTTCGCTCTAATTTTTTCACTCTATTAGCACCCCTATTTATACAACAAAATTGGAGGACAAAAGTCTATTTTTTCATAATTTCAACTTGTCAACTTGCTTGCAAGTTGCGTTTGCAAGTTCAAGTTTTAGAAATACAACTTGTCCACTTGGTTTTTTAGAATGGGCAATATTACGCACTTCGAATTTGAGTTTGCCTCGAATGGCTTGAATTTCATTTTGCCTGTCGTTCAGCAAAAAAGTTGATAGTCGCGGTCAATAAGGTGACAACCGCGGTAGACAAGTGTTTCACCCAATTGGCCGGTAAACAAAAATTTGAGCCATTCAAGACAGTTCAATTCGAGACACGAAGGATTTCTCTTTTAGAATTTAAGCCAACCCATTGAGTGAGTTGACTTAATAAGCCACTCAATGAATCAACTCAATTCAACAGGTTCTTCCATTTGTAACTGTCATTGTCTATGTTATAATTTTGTCATGGATCTATCTGAAATGTCCTTGCAACAAAAATTTAATAGTTTATATTTAAACTTAAAATAAATAACATCTTTTTAGGGTATGTTGTGCAAAAAAATAAACATAATTTTAGGATAAATTACACTGATCTCCTTGAGATTTAAAAAAATAAAAATAAATCTTACAGTTTTAACATAAGTACATTGATATTCCTTTTAGTAAGATTAAATGAATCGAAACTAATATAAATGATGCGAAAATATAAAAATAAATAATGTAAAATATACGTTTTTGTATAAAAGAAATTACAATATTAATTTTTTATCCATATAACTAATCAATTATTAATAAAAATGAGATTAAGTATTATATGAATTAAAATATCAAGAGATATCAATATAATTATGCCTCTGTTTGGGAAGTCCATCTTGGGTTTTTTTTGGCTAAAATACCCACAAAAAAACAAAATAGGTTTTTTAACTCGTTAAGACAAAACATTACATCCAACCCATAATCATTACATTCTTTCTCTCACAAAAAGTCAACAAAGCCAAAAAAATCCTTCCCAAACGAGACCTTTTAGCCCCAAGCTAAAATAGCTAAAAAGTTAAAAAGTCAACCCACTTTCTAAACAAACCCTATATAAACATTGTAAAGCTTATTGTATTTCTTAAAACCTAAGTGTAATTTACTCTTAATTTTAAATGTAAATTATTAAATTAAGTATTTTACTAACTCGTCTTATTGTGACAAAAATATATAATAAAAAAAACAAAATAGAATCATTGAAAAATTCTTATTGTCATTTTGTTGGACATATTTTATTATTTCATTATTACCCAACTCATATAGTCTCACAGGGGCAAAAGGATAAATAAAAATTGCATGTCGAAATAATAACGAATCATTTTGGAAAGATAGTTAAAAATAATTTTTCAATTTTTAATCTATTTTAAATAATATCATCTCATATAATTTTTATATATTTTTCAAAAAATTTGTTGTTAATATATATAGATAATATATCTACCTTCCTTCCCATTCAAAAGAAAGGAAAACAGTTTCCAAAATTGGAAATTAGGGGGATTAGGGGGCAACTTTTTAGGGCTACAAATCATTTCCCAAATAAAAATTGCATGTCGAAATAATAACGAATCATTTTGAAAAGATAGTTAAAAATAATTTTTCAATTTTTAATCCATTTTAAATAATATCATCTCATATAATTTTTATATATTTTTCAAAAAGTATATATAAAAAAAAAATTAACTTCTAATCATTTTCTCAAAACAATTCAAATTCGTGAAAGTCAACTGTTTTAGTAGCCTTTGTTGCATTGAAAATTACCTTGACCAAAACAATCTCCTTTAAATTAATCTTTGCTCAATTATAGCAAATTATGATGATGTTACAAAACTTTTTAATATATATATATATATATATATTTTAAAGAAATTTATTAATGTGCTACTTTAAAACACAATTTAAAATTTTTAAATAGATTAAAAAATTTTAAAAGATGTATAATTTTTTAAACATTCTCAACCTATGTATCTTAAGGACACTCATTTTTAAATTAAATTTTATTAATGAATATTCTAAGATATTTATTAAATAATGTAAAATAATTATACATATATTTTATAAAAAAAATATATAAAATCTTGTTATCAAGTGTTACTAAAATATTAGATAATAAAAATTTCAATAATTAAACATTATTTAATGGAAGAGGTTATTATTATGGCCTATTTTGAGAATATGGTTAAAAATTAATTTTTTTGACTTTTTGATTTTTTTTGTTTGAAAAAATATGTAAAAAATGTAAGAGATGATGTGATTCAAAATGAGTTAAAAGTTAACTTTTACCTTTTTTTCTTTCTTCCCAAAAGAGCCCTATGTGTATTCTTGAAAATGGTGCATATAGCATGTTCTTAAAATTTTGAAACATAGTATGGGATTAATTACATTAAAATCTCTTACTTATTTGTGAATATCATTGATGAATTCGTGTATTTTGATCTCATTATTTATAAAAATATATTATTTTTACCATTCTTACTACTCTTACAATAGGATTTTTGTACGATATTTGCAATTGATATATTCAAAGTGTACAAATTCATAAAAAAAAAGGAGAAAAACAATATTTATTAATACTTAGCTCATATTTTTATTAGTGATTCGTCAATAAAAATAATGATATCTTTTTCTTTTATACAAAAATACATATTTTATGTTATTTATTTTTATATTTTCACACTATTTACATTAGTAAGTGAGAAGGAGATTTATGAGCTGAAATGCGCCATGGTAAAGGCCAGGCAAAATGAGGGGCCGAACATGTTTGGGCCGTGATAGCTTGGGCTCGTCCGGATAAGGTTTTGCTCGGTAGAGGCCCAGGACCATATTGGGACCGAGCTACTTGGGCTTGTCTATGTAGAAAACCGAGCTACTTGAGTTGCTCGGCTGAGATGGTTGCTTGCCAGTCTGGATTCCACGGTTCGTGCGTTTAGTGCAGCAGGAAGGCCTTTGGTTTGCTGGCTCGACCTATCTTGAACTCGGCTTTGCCAGAATGCAACCGAGCTCGGTCGCTCTGGAGCTCGTCAAGTGGAGCACTCGGGTACGCTGCGCAGCGCGGTCGTGAAAGGCCAAGGAGGTTCCGCCGGTCAGCCGGGCTCCACCGATATAGCCTGACGGTTTGGTTAGGTGGTGATTGCAGGATTTGTGCTGACAGATGGGAGAGCAGCACCACGTGTCAAGAGATTAATGGGAGCAGATTTGGGCGCAGAAAGTATATATGTGTGTCTGCGCCCCCCATGCTGGGATGGAACATCATTTGGTGAGAACACCCTAAACATAAAACTCTCTCATCTCTCTCTAGATCCTTGAGTGTGTGCTAACTTGACCGTCGAATGAGTTTCCAGCCACACACCGCCGTTGTCCTCGCAGGTCGATCGGATAGACAAGGAGCTTGGACGAAAGGAGTACGGGCTTCGCGGAATATTTGATCCCCGTACAATTGGCGCCGTTTGTGGGAACTTGATAGACAAAACCTTGTCTTTCAAGCTCATCTGATCGCCTTCCATAGCGAACAATGACGAGATACCGTTGTCCGCCATCGACGGAGTTACCCCGGAGTTAGCCAGACGGAGAGACGGGCTCCCCGCCATTCCACTAATGGCAGACCTGGAGACTTCCCCCAGGAGGACATTCAAGAGACACGCGGGATAAGCGCGGAAGGAGTTTTGGTCACTCTCGGAGCCCAAACGGACACCGGCGGCGGAGAGAATCTCACGCCAGACGTCTGAAGCACAAGTTGAGGGACCAAGACGCCATCATCCAAAGAATGGCAGCAGAGATGGAAGATCTTAAGCGGCATGTCAAAAGGAAGGGTGTTGCTGGAGTGGGAGACTACAGTGAGCGCACCCAACCACGCCGTTCAGGCAGTCAGAGCCAGTGGCACACTCCCTCCCTTTCTATTACCAGAAGTTTCAGAGTTGGAGATTCCGACGCGCCTGCAGAGAAGTCGAGTGCGCAAGACAGTACCTATCAACCCTCGCGTCCGGCGACGACGTCGAGGTATTCCTACTCCGCGCGCTCCGAAGACTTGCGGGCAGTGTTGAAGGAGCGAGCTCGCCGGCGAGAGACTCAAAGGGTGCCAGCGCTCCAACGGCTATCTTATGGGGGTCACGCCAGTGAAGAGGTCATAATGTCGCCACCCCGCCCAGCCGTGCCTCTCCTTCCAGACACAGATTTGGCAAGGCTGAACGCCACCTCCTTCTCCCTTGAGATAGAAACCACACCACTCCCCGCAGGCTTTCACCAACCCAAGTTACGCGCCTGCAGAGAAGTCGAGCGCGCAAGACAGTACCTATCAACCCTCGCGTCCGGCGACGACGTCGAGGTATTCTTACTCCGCGCGCTCCGAAGACTTGCGGGCAGTGTTGAAGGAGCGAGCTCGCCGGCGAGAGACTCAGCGGGTACCGGCGCTCCAGCGGCTATCTTACGGAGGTCCTGCAAGTGAAGAGGTCATAATGCCACCACCCCGCCCAGACGTTCCTCTCCCTCTAGACACAAATTTGGCGAGGTTGAGTGCCACCCCTTTCTCCCTTGAGATAGAAACCACTCTTCTCCCCGCGGGCTTCCACCAGCCCAAGTTTACGCTCTACGACGAAAAGACCGATCCGTACGTGCATGTAAGCCACTTCCGGCAGGTCATTGCTGGACATAGGAGCAATGACGCTCTTATGTGCCTAAGCTTTCCGTCAAGTTTGGGTGAGTTGGGCTTGAAATGGTTTGAGAGGCTGCCAGAGGGAAGAATCGAAAGGTGGCAACAGTTGGCAGAAGCATTTGTGACTCGTTTCAAAACCAACACCAAAACACCGAAGGAGGTGGACCACCTTCTCAGTGTCAAAATGGAGTCGAGTGACACACTCAAGGCATACAACTCCAAATACTGGGAAACCTTCAACGAGATTTTAGATTGCCCGATCAACCTGGTAATCACCCAATACAAGCGCGGTCTCCCAGTCGGACATAGTCTGCGGGACTCGCTTACCATGAACCAGCCGACATCCATGGGCCAACTAATGCAGCACATCAATGAGCACATCCGGGTAAAGGACGATGCGGCGACATCCACCACGAAGACAACTCCGGTGGTAACAGATAAGAGGTCGGCTGGCAAGGTATACGTAGTCGGATAGGAAACTAACCGATCAAGTGATCGCGCCGAGGAATCTGACCGAGGGTCAAATCGTCAAAATCGGGAAAAGGGTCATCGGAATGACTGAGGTGAATACCCCGCGATGACGTAGCTGATGCAAACAGAAGGTTGAAAGCTCGGACAAGCATCACCACGGTCTTTAAAATTCCAATCTATTGCATACTTAGTGAAATCTGAGACGAGGATTACGTCCGGTTTCCTATTAAGTTAGGCGACGCACAAAAAGGTTTCAATCCGCAGTACCGCTACACATATCACCGGGAGCGAGGACACTAGACAGAGGATTGTTTGCCTCTGAAACAACACTTGGAGGAATTAGTCGCAGCCGGACACTTGGATCTTTACATTGATGGGGGTGTTAAGGCCGTACATCCCATCCCGGCTGATCAGCATGGACCTGATGACTTCGAGACGCCTCCTTAAGGAGTGGTTAATGTGATCCACGGCATAGTGGAGCTGGCACGTGTATGCGAGCTCCGAGGGATGATTAAAATGGCGGAACACGTGAGGGAAGTGTTGTCGGTCCAGCCCGCGATCAAAAGGGGCATGACCGAGGAGAAAGACGTGATTAGTTTCTCCACGAGGGACCTAGAGCGCATTCAAACGCCACACAATGATGCCCTAGTGGTCACACTCCGCGTCAAAGAATTTGATGTCAAGGGCATCTTGATCGACCAGGGAAGCTCGGTCGAGATCATGTATTACGACACGTTCAAACAACTCAAACTCCGAGATACAGACTTGTCTCCGGCAACTTCTCCACTGGTTGGTTTCAACTCGCAACTGGAGTGGCCTTTGGAAAAGATAATTTTACCGGACAAAGCCGGATCCGGGGTCAAGCAGGTAGAGTTCAGGGTATTGCAGGTGTCGTCTACGTACAATCTGATCCTCGGTAGGGGATGGCTTCACGCTATGCAGGCTGTGGCGTCGACCTACCACCAGGTTATGAGATTTCCCTCGGCTATGGGGGAAATTGAGGAAGTTTGGGGCGATCAAGTCATGTCGAAACAATGCTTCATGGCAGTGAACGGGAGCCGAGCTGCCAAAGGTTTCGTCCAAATGATTGAAGGACCGGAAGACCGTAGAGTCCTTGAAGATGTGGGTGCCAAGGCTGAGGACAAAGCTGTTGAGGAGTTGGTAGAAGTACGGATTAACACTGAATGCCCGAACAAGTTCTTGTTGCTCAGCTCAAGCCTTACCACCCAAGAAAGGACCGAGATGGTAGAATTCTTGATGGCAAATATCGAAGTCTTCGCATGGTCGCCCTACGACATGCCCGGCATCGACCCGAGCTTTATTTGTCATCACCTCAATGTTTTCCCCGGTGCAAGGCCGCTCATTCAGAGAACTAGGAGATCGGTGCTGCACCACGCCAAGGTAGTCGCAGAGGAGGTAAAGAACTTGCTTGAAGCTCAGGCTATTCAGGAAGTGCACTACCCTCGATGGATTTCAAACACGGTCGTAGTACCCAAGAAGAATGAGAAGTGGCGAGTTTGCGTCGACTACAAGACCGTCAACCGAGCACGCTCTAAAGACAGCTTTCCCCTGCCCAGAATAGACCAGTTGGTGGATCTAACGGCCGGACATAACAGGTTCAGTTTCTTGGATGCCTACCGCGGCTATCATTAGATTGCCATGCATGGCCCCGACCGTGAGATCACCTCTTTCACTACTCCACGAGGGCTCTTCTGCTACCGAGTCATGCCTTTTGGTTTGAAGAACGCCAGGGCAACTTTCCAATGGATGGTGACCAAAATGTTTGCTCCTCTGCTAGGTCGGACAATGGAGGCTTATATCGATGACATGGTGGTTAAAAGTCGACATCAAGCAGACCACTTGTCCGACCTAGCCGAGATGTTTTCCATCCTCAAACAGCACAAGCTATGCTTGAATGCGTCTAAATGTGCCTTTGGCGTGGGATCTGGAAAATTCTTGGGTTTTCTAGTCACAAACCGAGGCATCGAGGCAGACCCCACACAGATCAGAGCCGTACAGGAATTGAAGCAGCCCAACTCGGCTAAGGACGTGCAGCATCTGGCCGGGATGGCCGCCGCGCTTAACCGATTCATAAGCCAGTCATCAGATCGCTGCAACCCTTTCTTTCGAGCCTTGAAATCCAAGTTTTCGTGGGACGAGGAGTGTGGCCGGGCTCTGGCCGAACTCAAAGAGTATTTGTCTTCTGCACCACTATTGGTAACGCCCAAGCCCGGCGAAGAACTCTACCTTTATTTGGCTGTGTCCCAGCATGCAGTTAGCGCAGTGCTTGTCCGGTCAGCAGGTATCCAGCATTTACCCATCTTCTACGTAAGCAAAACCTTACTACTGGCAGAGTCGAGATACTTGCTACTGGAAAAACTTGTCTTAGCATTGATGATGGCCTCCAGGAAATTGGCACACTATTTTCACGCTCACACAATCATCGTTTTGACCGAGTTTTCCCTCAAAGCCTTGTTCGAATGGGCGGAATCCTCCGATCGAATTCTAAAGTGGGCAGTCGAGTTGGGACAATTCGACGTTCAGTTTCAACCCCGAATAGCCATAAAAGCTCAAGCATTGGCCGATTTTGTTGTCGAGTTCTCGCTCGGGATTCACCAAGTATGCCCGGTGGATTTCACCACGGTAGCCGAGGAGGCCAACGAAGATTCCACCGAAATTGTATTGCAGAGCGGTGTTGGCAACGCGGAACTTGCGCGCCCCGCCATAGAACCTCCAGCCGGCATGTCATCGCAGCCCGGCGATGCGACGACGGACTTAGGCATAACAGACCAATCTATTGGGTCTAATGCCGCGTCGCCGAGGGGGGAGGAAGTGGAACCAATCAGCATTAAACCTGAAGCTGAACAGCTGAGCGACTGTGATCCCATCAACCTTCAAGCCTCCCAGGACCCCTCAGAATATTGGAAGCTCTTTGTTGGAGAAATGTAGAAACTTTTTGTAGATAGGGCCTCGAACCGTCATGGTGCCGGGCTAGGCATAGTCTTGGTCTCGCCAAATGGTCTGACCATTGAGCATTCTATCACCCTCGGATTCCTTGCATCAAACAACGAGGCCGAGTACGAGGCACTACTGGCCGGACTTAAGAGCGCGCTCCAGGTGCGCGCGTCCGAGCTGATGGTCTACAACGATTCCCAGCTAGTTGTCAACGAAGTATCTGGGGTTTACGAAGCTAAGGATGACAGAATGACAAAGTACCAAGTTCTAGTAAGGGACCACATCAAGCGATTCCAGGCGATCAAGGTCCAACAAATTGGACGGGAAGACAATGGCCGCGCAGATGAGCTGGCTGGTCTGGCTTCCATGGTCGACCGAACCTCACCCAATCCTCTCCTGATTGAGGTTCTTCCAAGGCCTAGTATAAAGGAACCAGAGCAGACAGAAGTACTCTACACCGAGCTTGGCCCTTCTTGAATGGACCCTATTATCCTCTTCCTGAAAGAGCGGACACTTCCGGCCGATAAAAAGGAAGCGCATAAAGTCCGTGTAAAATCAGAGCGGTTTTGGCTCTCTCCATCTGGCGCTTTATACAAGAAGTCTTTCACCGGTCCTTATCTCAAGTGTGTACACCCAAACTGCGTGGCAGCTTTCCTGTACAAAATTCACAAAGGCATATGCGGTAGTCACGTAGGGGGCAGATCTTTGGCCTACCACGCTATCTCGCAGGGATATTGGTGGCCGTGCATACAAGCGGACGCTCAGAAATGTGTTCGCAAATGTGAGAAGTGCCAGAAGTTCGCCCACCAAATTCACCAACCGGCAAGAGAACTCCTTCCCCTCACAAGTCCTTGGCCTTTTGCGATGTGGGGACTCGACATAGTGGGACCACTCCCAATGGCACCGGGCAACCAGAAGTTCTTCATTACCAATACGGATTACTTCACCAAGTGGGTTGAAGCTGAGCCCCTAGTAACTATCAAGGAGAAAGACGTCAAGCGGTTTGTCTGTCAGAATGTGGTAATGCGGTTTGGCGTCCCCAAGATTTTAATCTCTGATAATGGCACCCAATTTGATGACCGCTTATTCAGAGGGTTTTGTGAAGACTTGAAGATTGAATTCTACAACTCCACCCCGGCTTACCCGTAGTCCAACGGCCAAGCCGAAGCATCAAATAAGACCATTCTTGATGGGTTGAAGAAAAGACTTGAGAAGGCCAAAGGAAAATGGGCCGAGGAACTACCAAGTGCCCTCTGGGCATACCGGACGACCCCGAGGCGATCTACTGGGAAAACTCCTTTTGCCCTCGCGTACAGCATGGAGGCAGTCATCCCATTGGAAATTGGCATGCCCACTATCCGCAGTGAAAATTTTGAGTCTGAGCTGAATTCTGAAGCAGTCGCCCTGGAATTGGACCTTGCTGAAGAGTGCCGCGAAAAAGCTTTGATTCACGTGGCTGCATACCAACAAGAATTGTCCAGGAAATACAACAAAACCGTTCACCCCAGACCGTTTAAAGTTGGCGACTGGGTTTTAAGAAAGGTCATGGGCAACACCCTGGTGCCAGGCGAAGGCAAGCTAAGGGCAAACTGGGAAGGACCCTATAAGATAAACGGTCTGGCGGGCAAGGGGGCATACCACTCGGAAGATTTGGACGGCAAAGACATACCCCGGCCATGGAATGCAGCCAACCTCAAACTGTACTATTTTTAGTTTTCATAGTTTTTATGTTATTCTTTTGAGCAATGACTTGTTTACCTTACATTTCAGAATGTAATACTATTTTTGTCAATATAATAGAAGTGACTTACCTTTGTTGAAGCAATCTGTTATTTTTTATGCTTATTTCTTGATTTTAACCGAGATGTTTTATTCCGGTTGATTGAGTTGATGACTTGCTCAACTTTGATATTGAAACCGAGATGTTTTACTCCGGTAGGTTGAGTTGATGATGTACTCAACTTTTAGATTCCAACCGAGATGTTTTATTCCGGTTGAACCCCAGACCGTTTAAAGTAGGCAACTGTGTTTTAAGGAAGGTCATGGGCAATACCCTGGTGCCAGGCGAAGGCAAGCTAGGGGCAAACTGGGAAGGACCCTACAGGATAATCGGTCTGGCAGGCAAGAGGGCATACCGCTTGGAAGATTTGGATGGCAAAGGCATACCCTGGCCATGGAATGCAGCCAACCTCAAACTGTACTATTTTTAGTTTTCATAGTTTTTATGTTATTCTTTTGAGCAATGACTTGTTTGCCTTACATTTCAGAATGTAATACTATTTTTGTCAATATAATAGAAGTGACTTACCTTTGTTGAAGCAATCTGTTATTTTTTATGCTTATTTCGTGATTTTAACCGAGATGTTTTATTCTGGTTGATTGAGTTGATGACCTGCTCAACTTTGATATTGAAACCGAGATGTTTTACTCCGGTAGGTTGAGTTGATGATGTACTCAACTTTTAGATTCCAACCGAGATGTTTTATTCCGGTTGATTGAGTTGATGACTTGCTCAACTTTGATATTGAAACCGAGATGTTTTACTCCGGTTGGTTGAGTTAATTTACTCAACTTTTAGATTCTAACCGAGATGTTTTACTCCGGTTGAATAAGTTGATGTTTTACTCAACTTTGTGATTCCAACCAAGATGTTTTACTCCGGTTGAATAAGTTTATGTTTTACTCAACTGTGATTCCAACCAAGATGTTTTACTCCGGTTGAAAAAGTTAATGTTTTACTCAACTTTGTGATTGCAACCGAGATGTTTTACTTCGGTTGAATAAGTTGGTAATTTGGTCAAGGGCGAGTTGATGGTTTGTCTAGCCGAGGTCGTTTGCCCAGCTGAAGTTGTTTAGCTTAAACACAGTGCAAACACTTGACGAAAATAGAACTTTTCATTGATGAGGAATAAAATTACAAAAGGTGGGGCACTAGCCCAGTTACATTTTCAAACGAAAAAGAAAGAAGACAAAGAAAACTAAACTAAGGGGTTGAATAAGTTGGTAATTTGGTCAAGGGCGAGTTGATGGTTTGTCTAGCCGAGGTCGTTTGCCCAGCTGAAGTTGTTTAGCTTAAACACAGTGCAAACACTTGACGAAAATAGAACTTTTCATTGATGATGAATAACATTACAAAAGGTGGGGCACTAGCCCAGTTACATTTTCAAACAAAAAAGAAAAAAGACAAAGAAAACTAAACTAAGGGGGAAAGCTTTGTGAATTCATCCCCCGTCGCGGTCGCCTCCAGGTCGACCGTGGTTGTGGTCTCCTGGACACCAGTCTACTTCTGGCCGGCCTGCTTTGGGCGGTTGTCACCCTCGGCATTTTCCTCGGCGTCTTCCGCTTCTTCTTCCTCGGCCTCAGACTGCAACGCGCTGAAGATGTCGTTGGCATATGGCACAAGGTACGTCGGCAGGAAGGTAGTTGGGGGAGAGGCAAACACGTTGGTCCCAGATCCTTGGCTGAGCTGTTCACAAGCAGCCTTCCAGCCTGCCTTAAAGAAGATGTCTTGGGTGGCATGGACTTGCTTTGTGTAGCTCTCCTCGACCTCCTTGAAACCGGCATTGTTGGCGTCCTCCAGCTCCTCCTTCCTTGACTGCTTCAACGCCTCCAGCTCGGTCCGGATGGCGTCCCTTTCTTGCTCATCGACACTAAGCTGGCCGAGCAACCTGGAATTGTCAGAATTTGCTATCTCCAGCGAAGCCTTAGATCGTCCGAGCTTGGCTTGAAGGTGTTCAACCTGGCCGGCAACGTCGGTTAGCTTCTGCCGGAGTCGGTGGATCCTCTCCATCACCAAGTGTTGTTTCTAGATGGCCTGCAAGAAGAAAACTTTATCAGAGGAAGGAAACCGAGCAAACACTTGGAAAAATTTGAAGAAAGTACGCAAAGTTCTTATCCGGGTCATGGACTTGACCGAGGACTTCACCAGCCGGGTGTCCGGCACATGGTCGTTGCCGACCACGTCGCTCGGTAGCAGCAAGGCTTTAGTTAGGTCAAAGGTGAGTAGATGCTCCTTGTCACCTTTGACCGAGGCAGTCGCCGGGATCTCCTTACCCCGGTGCTTGAGCTGTGGCTTCCATGGCGGTGTTGGGTCAGTTGTCACCGCTGGTTGCTCGATGTTCAACTCCGCAACTAGCTCGGCAGAGGGGTCGATACATGGCCTTTTCCCAGCCCGGCGACTTTCTTTGCTTTCCTGCCCGGCGGCAGGAGATGCCAGTGCAACTACGGTCCCGCTCGATTGACCGGCAGCGGCTGTGCGGGGTGGGATGATCAGTAGCTCGGTGGAGGTAGCAGTGAGGAGGTTTTTGATGCAACTTCTTTTGGCCATCTCTTCTGCCTCGGTCAACCGAATAAGTGGCACATCCGGCAATGTGGGATCGGGAGGGGGAGATGGTGCACGGAGGAAGTCTGTAACCTTACTCCGGCGTGGAGCTGAGTACTTGTAGGTTGGCACGTAACCGAGGAGTTCGTGACAATCCCAGTTGCGACAGCGAAGCACGGTTCTGATGGTAGCTTCGTTGGGATAATGGTAGTTGGCTTGCAAAGCTTCGATCGCTACAAAGAGGAAAGGAACAAAGCACATTAGTACAAAATGGTTAAGGAAAGTAATCTAACCGAGCAGTTAACGCGGCTTACATGTTTCACCGAAGTTTTTGTTTATATACTAGCCCGGCACGTCGGCCGTTTTGTAATACGGTCCCGCTCGATTGACCGGCAGCGGCTGTGCGGGGTGGGATGATCGGTAGCTCGGTGGAGGTAGCAGTGAGGAGGTTTTTGATGCGACTTCTTTTGGCCATCTCTTCTGCCTCGGTCAATCGAATAAGTGGCACATCCGGTAATGTGGGATCGGGAGGGGGAGATGGTGCACGGAGGAAGTCTGTAACCTTACTCCGGCGTGGAGCTGAGTACTTGTAGGTTGGCACGTAACCGAGGAGTTCGTGACAATCCCAGTTGCGACAGCGAAGCACGGTTCTGATGGTAGCTTCGTTGGGATAATGGTAGTTGGCTTGCAAAGCTTCGATCGCTACAAAGAGGAAAGGAACAAAGCACATTAGTACAAAATGGTTAAGGAAAGTAATCTAACCGAGCAGTTAACGCGGCTTACATGTTTCACCGAAGTTTTTGTTTATATACTAGCCCGGCACGTCGGCCGTTTTGTAATTACCAGACACCCAGAAAAAGTCGTCGTCATGTAAGTCCTTGTCTGGGGTACCGGTTACTATTTTCTCCTTGCCTGGTCTGATCTTTAAGTAATAGGCAAGACCATCGCCTGTATGCCTGAGGGTATACTGACAAAGTATCTCGGCCATTCCTAAGTTGGTGCCTAGCCGGTTGTTTAGCTCAGCGATTACGTTTATCATGCGGTAGGTGTTGGTTGAGACCTGGGTTGGAGCTAGCCCGGTGCGCCGCAAGAATTTGCAGGCCAACGGGTTAACTGGGAAGTAGAGGCCACCTTCTATGATGAAAAGCACGGTGAAGGGGCACTGGTCTAATCTACCCCATGGGATCGTGTCCTCGGCACCAAGCTCTAGGTGAACGTCGTCCGGGATACCATATTCTTCCTGGAACGCGGCTAAAGTGACCGGCGTGTCGACCAGGAAGCGGTAGCGCCCCATGTGTGGCCGGCTGGTTTTAGCGCGGCTGAGGTGGTTTGGAACAAACTCTGGTCTGGTGGCTGCTCAGTCTTTGAGAGCCTCGATGTTAGTGCATTGTCCCCTTGGACTTTACAGAAAAAGGAGGGCAAGTGTAAGTGGGAGCGCGGTCGCACAAAACGAGCTTGACTTTAGCTCGGTCAGATGGAGTGGAGTGCCAGACCACCTCGCTCACGAGGATAAATCCAGAAGCTCGGCCGTTCAAGAAGACCAGATGTTAGCCAGGTCGAGCGGTCAAGCCCTCTGCCTACCTCTGTTCCTATAGAAGTTTTTGCAAACTCGCAATTTGCTCGGTTTGGATGTTTTTTGGGATCAAAAGAAGACCTGGAGCCCGGTCCGCTCCAGATCTTCATGCGTTCATCATTTAGGCTGAAAAACAGTAAAGGGAACAGGGGTAAAGTTGGGTTTTGGGGAGCTATATCCTAAAATCTATGGTTTTGGTGCCCTAAAACGCGAAATACCAAAGGGAAAAGATATAAAGAGATTCGAGGAGCTTACCAATAAAGAGGCAAGAGCTAGTTCCTCGAACACGAACGCAGAGGAGGGCAAGAATGGAGCTTGATGAGGGCATTGCAGCTTCAAGTCGTCTGGAACGGAGGAGAGGCAGTAAGAAGAGAAAGTGAAAGGGAAATGGCGTACTTATAGGAGTGAAAGGGTGCCTAAATTTGAATATGAAGGGACGTCTGGGTTGGCTGCCTGAGGCCAATAAATGCACGACACGTGTTTATAATGGCGGCGACGTCAGTTCTGAAGAGACAAGATGGTAGGTTGAGGCGGCGACCGAGCAAGCCCAGGATCCGGGCATGGAGATTAGTGCGGTTAACATCTTGCAAACTAGGGACCAAGGGAGAGTCTACCCCGGATGGACCATGTAATCCCAGTCACGCTTGCACGGACGGAATTAAGGGGCAATTGAGAGGGAGATTTATGAGTTAGAATGGGCCATGGTAAAGGCCGAGCAAAATGAGGGGCCGAACATGTTTGGGCCATGATAGCTTGGGCTCGTCCGGATAAGGTTTTGCTCGGTAGAGGCCCAGGACCATGTTGGGACCGAGCTACTTGGGCTTGTCTATATAGAAAATCGAGCTACTTGAGTTGTTCGGCTGAAATGATTGCCTGCCAGTCTGGATTCCACGATTCACGTGTTTAGCGCGGCAGGAAGGCCTTCGGTTTGCTGGCTCGACCTATCTTGAACTCGGCTTTGCCGGAATATAACCGAGCACGGTCGCTCTGGAGCTCGGCGAATAGAGCACTCGGGTACTGTCACGACCCAAACCCGGCCCTATGGGTTTAGCACCGTAACCGGCCAGTAATCCGAGATTACCGAAGGCCTGCTTAACAGTAATACAGTAAAACAGAGTACAGGGCCTGGCGGAAGCCAATACAGTAATTAAACAATGTCCAATGAGCTGTGACAGTCTGTATGCCAAAAGGTTTTTTTTTTCATGCATTCATACATACACAAACAGTACAGTCTATACAAAATTTACAGTCACACAGTACAGGGACCCAATCCCTTGATAACAGTACAGTTAGTAACTGACAGTCTATACAGTAATCCAAACAGTATGGAGACAGACGGGGGAAACAAACAAAACACCCCCAAAGCCATAGCATGGCAACTCGGAACCTCGCAGTGAGGCACAAAGGCTGGCTTGACAAAACTGGAGTTACCCTGACGCTCCTAGCTCCGATCTGGTGCCTGTACACCTACATATATATATGAGCAGTGAGCTAAAACCCAGTGACCATGTAATCCCAGTCACGCTTGCACGGACGGAATTAAGGGGCAATTGAGAGGGAGATTTATGAGTTAGAATGGGCCATGGTAAAGGCCGGGCAAAATGAGGGGCCGAACATGTTTGGGCCGTGATAGCTTGGGCTCGTCCGGATAAGGTTTTGCTCGGTAGAGGCCCAGGACCATGTTGGGACCGAGCTACTTGGGCTTGTCTATGTAGAAAATCGAGCTACTTGAGTTGCTCGGCTGAAATGATTGCCTGCCAGTCTGGATTCCACGATTCACGTGTTTAGCGCGGAAGGAAGGCCTTTGGTTTGCTGGCTCGACCTATCTTGAACTCGGCTTTGCCGGAATGTAACCGACCTCGGGCGCTCTGGAGCTCGGCGAATAGAGCACTCGGGTACGCTGCGCAGCGCGGTCGTGAAAGGCCGAGGAGGTTCCGCCGGGCTCCGCCGATATAGCCCGACGATTTGGTTAGGTGGTGATTGCAGGATTTGTACTGACAGATGGGAGAACAGCACCACGTGTCAAGAGATTAATGGGAGCAAATTTAGGTGCAGAAAGTATATAAGCGTGTCTGCGCCCCCCATGCTGGGATGGAACATCATTTGGTGAGAACACCCTAAACATAAAACTCTCACATCTCTCTCTAGATCCCTGAGTGTGTGCTAACTTGACTATTGGAGGGGTTTACGGTCGTGAAAGGCCGAGGAGGTTCCGCCGGGCTCCGCCGATATAGCCTGACGATTTGGTTAAGTGGTGATTGCAGGATTTGTGCTGACAGATGGGAGAACAGCACCACGTGTCAAGAGATTAATGGGAGCAAATTTAGGTGCAGAAAGTATATAAGCGTGTCTGCGCCCCCCATGCTGGGATGGAACATCATTTGGTGAGAACACCCTAAACATAAAACTCTCACATCTCTCTCTAGATCCCTGAGTGTGTGCTAACTTGACTATTGGAGGGGTTTTCCGACCACACATCGCCGGGCAGCTCACCGCCATTGTGCTCGCAGGTTGATCGGATAGACAAGGAGCTTGGACGAAAGGAGTACGGGCTCCGCGGAATATTTGCTCCCTGTATAGTAAGATATCAATTTAATTACATTAGAGGGTGGCCATTAGCTGGTTAGTCTGCCCAACACGCCGAGTTATATTTTTAGGATTTGGAAAAATATTTAGCCCATAAAATCGAATTACACAAAATTCTTAAACTCATTTAATTTTTGAACTGGACTTAAGATGATTATATTAAACCAAATATCAAATTAAACCAAGATGAAAATAAGGCCAAATTATTTGGAAGTCCTATTTAAAAGATGATAAGTCTATTTAGTCCCACAACCTTTTAAATACTCTTAAAAGTCTGTTACCCAAAAGACAACTTAAGGGGGGTGAATTAGGTTTTTATAATTAAAATTAATAATATCCTAATAAAAATTATGACTAGCACAATAGATAAATATAATTAATGAAATAAAAATAATTAAAACAAGTGTTTTAACAACTATGTTAGTTAATGATTTTAGCACAGTAAAAATGTGAAATATAGCTATGTCAATTTAAAATAAAATAAAGAGATAAGGCAAAGAGAGACAAACAAATTTATAGTGGTTCGGTTTCAACTCGGCCTACGTTCACTCCTCAAGCTTCACTTGAGATTTTCCACTATACTCTAACTTCACAGGGTGTTAGCAACCTTTTCACAGATGGAGCAATCCTCCACAGATTTTATACTGACTTTTTAAGTCAAGAACGCTGAGTGTACTACACTCTTACAAGGTTAAAAAGAAGGTGTTTTTACTTTCACAGAAAACTACAAGAATTATCTCTCAAAGATAGATATAAAAATGAAGTTCTAGTTTTTCTGTAACCTCACACAGGAAAAATAGGCTTAAAGCTATAAGGCTCGGTATATAATTTCTGAGAGAGGATATAAACAAAAATTGAAGAACATTTCTCAGAGAATTTTTCAGAGAATAGATGTAAGTGATTATAGATCAAAGAATATTTTCTGATTTTTCATGTCACTTATTTACATTAGAGGCTTTGGTATATATAATGAAACTTATAGTCGTTTAAAGCTGTTGTATTCGTTTGAATTTATAGCCGTTGAATTCATTTAAATTTATAGCCGTTTATAGCCGTTGTACTCCATCATTACTAATTTGAATATCTTCCACTCCATCATTAATAATTTGAATATCTTTCACTTGAACCTTTTGAACTGCTGTTGTGCTGGGCTATTTGAACTCCTGATTTAATCAAATATTAAATGCATTCCAACAACATTTAGGATAAAGGTTTAGGTGAGAAATAATTGGACAAAATAAATTTTGATTATATTTTTCTCTTTCAAAATAAATGTTGATTATATTTTTCTCTTTCAAATAAATCATCAAAATGAATTTTGATTCTATTTTTTTCTTCCAAATAAATTTAAAACATAATTAAATAAATCATCAAAATAAATAAGTCTAACAATCTCCCCCTTTTTGATGATGGCACACAATGATGTTTTGATTTGATTTTGGAGTAAGAAAAGCTCCCCCTCAAGTCATGCTCCTTGAATTCATTTCTAAAAACATAAATCAACACATGTGTAATAAATAAGCTTTAATTAGAGACATGATATGAGACTAAGATATCAAACTATAAATACATAATCATCAGATTAGTTTTCAAATAATACCATAATTTGAAAATAATACCATAATACATAACATCATATAATTTCTCCCCCTGTGACATTATCAAAAGGAAATCATGGGTCAGAATCTGAAGGAGGAAGAGGAGGAAAATGATAGTGATAAATGACATCAAAAAATAGATAATCAAAACATATATATATATATATATATATATGAATCACCCGCGCCTCTCTTTTTCGTTGAAAATCGCGTCAAACACGCGGCCTCGCTTTTGTGTCAGCCGACCGACAAAAGCAGCTCTTCTCGATTGCCGCTCGCCTCGGCTATCGCTCACTCCTTGTCTTCTTCTCTTCAGCCTCTTCTCTTCAGCCTTCTTCTTAATCACACTCGTTTGCTTCTTCTTCTTCACCTCACTCTCTTCTATCTCTTCTTTTATCTCTTCTTCACCACTCTCTTCTGTTCTTCTTCCTCGGCGAGAGATAAAAAAAAAAACTGAATGAAGAAGGCCAAACCTCAGTCTGTTCTCTTTTATTTCTCTGCAACTCATTTCATTTACACCTCTCACCTCTAAACCATGGCTTCCTCATCCCGTCCCCTCACTCTATTTCCGGACCTGAACGATCCCATAAGCTCTACTGGACCGAGTGCCTTTACTCCTACTCTTCCTATCATTCCTCTGCCTAACCTTCATATGATGTCGATTGAGCAAATCATGGCAGCTCAATCTGACATAGAAGCCAATCATTTCACATTGACGTCCTGTATGGAGACAGTGACGGCAGTCACAAAATTGGCTCATCGATTGCAGAACAGGACGAGTGAGCTCCATTAGGTCAATGCCCAACTCTCTCTACTCCAGCGCATGTACAAGGATACGTGAGCAGAAATAGGCACACTAAAGGCCGAGAATAAAGAGCTTAAACGGAAGACCACCTCCATGGCCCAATTTGGAGCAACGTCGTTTTTTGCCTTTGATCGTCAACGGGGAGTCGTCGCTCTCGACGAAAGCACAGGGCAGGAGCGTCAAGGGTCGCCCAAGGTGATAAAAAGAAGAAGAAAACGATGAAAGAGTCAGTAAGATCGGCGTATGGCCGGAAAAAAATGAAGGGTTTTTTTTTCATGTAAATATTTGTATTTTGATTTGTTTTTGTTTTTATGTTTAAGTACTGAAAAATGAAATTAAAAAGCAGAAAAAAATAAGAAAATTAAGTCCAAACAAAAAATAATAATGAAAAAAAAATAAAAATAAAAGAAATTAAGTCTAAAAGTGTAACAAGCCCGCGGGGGACCTCGCTACAGCTCGGACTCGACTTTTTGTCACGGTTCTAAGTCTGAACCAAAGAGTCCAAATCCGGCAAATCGTTTTGAGAAAAACAGATTTTGAAAGAAGTGCCAAACATGGAAACTTAATGGGATGTTGGTGTTGCTGGAATGGTAATGAAAAAAAAAATACCAAGAGGGTTTAAAAAAAAATCAATGTATGAAAAGTTAACTTTACCTCAAGATGCAGAACTAAAAAAAAATTACACAGTTGAGAACAACAAACTGTTAAGGAAAATAAATGTATGAAGGGCTTGAGGACATTCAATTGATATAAATGTTTCTATATCAATGTAGCAATACACATATATCATTTTAACAAAAATTCAAGTTTCACAGTCATAACAAAACTTTTTAAGTAGAAATCGACATTCCAAGCTCGCCACGAATAAAATTGAAGCGATCCTCGTTTAGGGGCTTTGTGAAAATATCCGCCAATTGCTTGTCAATGTTTACAAATTCAAGTACAATATCCCCTTTTTGAACATGATCTCTTAAAAAATGATGTCGAATTTCAATATGTTTTGTTCGTGAGTGTTGAACCGGATTTTTGCTTAAATTGATGGCACTAGTATTATCACATTTAATAGGGATATGATCATAATGCAAATCAAAATCCTCAAATTGTTGTTTCATCCAAAGTATTTGGGCACAACAACTTCCGGAAGCTATATATTCAGCTTCAGTCGTTGATAAAGCAACAGAATTTTGCTTTTTGCTAAACCAAGATACTAATGAGTTACCAAGAAAGTGACAAGTGCCACTAGTGCTTTTTCTATCAAGTTTGCATCCGACAAAGTCGGCATCCGAGTAACTAATTAAATCAAATGCAACACCTCTAGGATAAAACAGTCCCAAATTTTAAGTGCCAACAAGATATCTAAAAATTCTTTTAACAGCATCGAGATGTGATTCCTTAGGATTTGATTGATATCCAGCACACATACAAACACTAAACATAACATCGGGTCTACTTGCAGTTAAATAAAGAAGTGAGCCGATCATACCTCGATATTTTGTTTGATCAATGGACTTACCTTTTTCATCCTTGTCTAGCTTAATGGATGTGCTCATAGGTATTCCAGTTATTTTTGAGTCATACATACCAAACTTTTTGAGTAGTTTTTTTGTGTACTCAGCTTGGTTGATAAAAATTCATTCCTTACATTGTTTGATTTGAAGCTCAAGAAAATAATTTAGCTCGCCCATCATGTTCATCTCAAACTCACTTTGCACACACTTAGCAAATTCCTTACACAAGGTTTCATTAGCAGCACCAAATATAATATCATCCACATATATTTGCACAATAAGTAAATCATCATTTTTAGTTTTAATAAAAAGTGTTGTGTCAATTGTTCCTCTAGAAAAATTATTTTCAATCAAAAATTTACTTAATCGTTCATACCATGCACGAGGTGCTTATTTCAAACCATATAAAACTTTTGACAGTTTAAAAACATAATTTGAAAAGGCATGATCTTCAAAACCTGGGGGTTGTTTAACAGAAATTTTCTCATTTATAAAACCATTAAGAAAGGCACTTTTTACATCTATTTGATAAAGTTTGAAATCTCTAAAACATACAAATGCAAGTAACATGCGAATGGTTTCTAATATAGCAACCGGAGCAAAGGTTTCATCGAAATCAATACCTTCTTCTTGATTGTATCCTTGTACAACAAGTCTAGCCGTATTTCTTATAATTGTGCCGGATTCATCAAGCTTGTTTCCAAAGATCCATTTGGTACCGATAATGGTATGATCTTTAGGTTTTGGCACAAGTTCCCACACTTTGTTTCTCTCAAATTGGTTAAGCTCTTCATGCATAGCTATTATCCAATGTTCATCGAATTCGGCTTCTTGAAAGTTTTTAGACTCAATCTGTGAGAGAAAAGCCAAGTTACTAAAAATATTTCTAAACGAAGACCAAGTTTCAATACCTTTTGTAGGGTCACCTAAAATTAAATCCTTAGGGTGATTATGAACAAACTTCCATTCTCTTGGCAAATCATCATTGTTTCCTCATTCTTTTTGAGGTGGGAGAATAGGTTGTTCAATCTCTTTGTTCAACTTACATGGTTGGTTTGGTTCTCTTTTTTGTAGATACTTGAATCTTCCACATTTGATTCCAAATCTATATTATCACAAACAGTTTGCTTTTGAGCAGAGATGTTAGTTTCATCAAATGCCACACGTATAGATTCTTCTACAACAAATGTTCTTTTATTAAAAACACGATAAGTTTTTCTAGTTAATGAATAGCTAAGAAAAATTGTTTCATCAAATTTTGAATCAAATTTACCTAAGTTATCCTTACCATTATTATGCACAAAACATTTACAACAAAAAACATGCAAGTGACTAATTTTGGGCTTTCTATCATGCCAAAGTTCATAATGAGTTTTTTTGAGAATAAGTCTAATTAATGCCCGATTTAAAATATAGCATGCGGTGTGAACGGCTTTGGCCCAAAAATATTTAGGAATATTATTTTCGCAAAGCATTGTTCTACTCATCTCTTCTAAAGTTCTATTCTTCCTTTCTACTACACCATTTTGTTGAGGGGTTCTAGGTGCTGAAAAATTATGTCCAATACCATGCTAATCACAAAAAAAATTCAAATTTCTCATTTTCAAATTCTCTACCATGGTCGGTTCGAATATTAGTAATAAAAAAGCCTTTTACATTTTGAATTCTATGACTGAGTTTTGTGAAAGAAGAAAACGTTTCATCTTTGTGTGCTAAAAACATAACCCATGTAAATCTTGAATAATCATCAACAATAATAAAACAATAATGTTTACCACCTAGACTAGATGTCCTTGAGGGACCAAATAAATCCATATGCAATAGTTGTAAAGGTCTAGTTGTGGAAATATGAGATTTTGATTTAAATGATGTTTTAGTTTGTTTTCCTTGTTAACAAGCATTACAAAGATAATCTTTTTCAAATTTAATTTTTGAAAGTCTAATGACCAAATCCTTTCTCAAAAGTTTAGCAATTAAATCCATATGAGCATGACCAAGTCTTCTATGCCATAACCAACTATTTTCATTATTAACATATAAACATTTAACATCACTAGCATAAACCCAAACCCTTGTTTTGCATCGATTTTCAATAGAAGGGTTAGGAGAAATACCGATGCTACCAATATCGATGATTTTTCCTTTCTTGTTGTCTCCAAAAGTAACAAATCCTCTATCTTTCGATGATAGTTTAGTAAAGAATGATTTATCTCCGGTCATGTGTCTGGAACATCCACTATCAAGGTACCACTTCCTTTCTTTAACTTTGGACTTAAAGCAAACCTACAGGATAACAATCAAGTGTTGGTTTTTGGTACCCATAGTTTCTTGGGTCTTTCTTGATTAGTTTTGTTAGATCCCTTAACAATCCAAATCTTTTTTATTCCCATGTTCATATTCTTTTTGAATGGACAATAAGATATATAATGGCCTTTCTTTCTACAATAATGACAAGTAATATGAAGGTGTATCATGAGAGATGCCTTTTCAAAATTGTATTAAGATTCTTTTGTTTCTTAATAGGGTCATATCCAATACTTGCTTCATCAAAAACACATCTTCGATTTCCAAGAAGCATGTTGAGATTATCTCTACCTTTTACAAAATTTTCAAGTGTTTTTGTTAAATCATCAACATTGTTTTTTAAAGTAGTTTTCTCATTAGAGATAGTATCAAAATCATTTTTCAAGATAATTTTTTTCTTTCTTTAATTCTTCTACATTAATAGATAAAGATGCAACAGATTTCTTCAACACATTATTTTTGGCACAAACTTTTCTAAATTCATTTGATAGTTCATGGAATGCACTTTCAAGTTCTTCATAAAGAGTAGTTACCTCATCTTGAGTAGAGTCTTCGTCTTCAAGAGCCATGAGACATAAGTTGGCTACTTTATTTTCAATTTCATCACTTGGGCTTTCATCTTCACTTTCTCTCCAAACTGCTGCCATGGCCTTTTTGTTTTTTTTGTAGTCTTTTCCATGATTCTTCAATTTTGGACAATCCATCTTCATATGTCTAGGATTTTTGCACTCATAGCAAATAATAGGCTCTTTCTTGTTATCTTTGTTGTACTCTTTCTTGAAAGGTCTTTTTCCTTCATAATTGTTTTTCTTGAAGTGCTTTTTGAGATTTCTACTAAACATGGCATAGCTTTCACCCTCACTGGAGTTTTCATGTTCTTCTTCATTTGATGAGGCTTTGAATGCAATTTCACTTTTCTTTTTGTTTTCAACATCCTCATGTCCTTTCATGGTGATCTTATGAGTCATAAGGGAACCCATAAGCTCATCAAATCCAAGTGTGGAGAGATCTTTGGTTTCTATAATGGCGGTGACCTTTGCTTCCCAATTCTTTGGTAAACACCTAAAAAATTTTCTTACCAACTCACTGTTAGTATAAGTTTTGCCAAGAGATTTCAAAGAGTTTACAATTTCAATAAATCTAGTAAACATACTTGAAGTAGATTCATCAAAGTTCATTTTAAACAATTCATAACTATGAACAAGCATATCAATACAAGATTCCTTTACTTAGTTTGTACCTTCATAATTACTTCAAGTTTGTCTAAAATTTATTTTGCCGAATCACAACTTGAAATTCTATTATACTCCCTAGAGTCTAATCCACAAACAATGGTAAGTTTGGCTTTAGCATTGGCTTGCAATAATTTGTGATCCCTCTCATCACATTCATCTTCAGTTTTAGGTACACTAATATTGTCTACTAATTTGGTAGGAATTTTGAACCTTTGGTGACAATAATCCACATAGCATAATCAGTGGCTTGTAGGTATATGGTTATTTTATCTTTCCAATGACTATAGTTGTTTCCGTCAAATAATGGTGGCCTATTGGTAGCTTGTCCTTCAGTAGTGCTAGTGCTAGCTAAGGTTGCCATGGATCAAAACTCTTAGATGGTTAAATCTAAAGTAAGAGTCTAGGCTCTGATACCAATTGTTACCCAAAAGACAACCTAAGGGGGGTGAATTAGGTTTTTAAAATTAAAATTAATAATATCTTAATAAAAATTATGACTAGCACAATAAATAAATATAATTAATGAAATACAAATAATTAAAACAAGTGTCTTAACAACTATGTTAGTTAACGATTTTAGCACAGTAAAAATGTGAAATATAGCTATGGCAATTTAAAATAAAATAAAGAGATAAGGGAGAGAGAGGCAAACAAATTTATAGTGGTTCGGTTTTAACTCGGCCTATATCCACTCCTCAAGCTTCACTTAAGGTTTTCCATTATACTATAGCTTCACAGGGTGCTAGCAACCTTTTCACAGATGGAGCAATCCTCCACAGATTTTACACTGACTTTCTAAGTCAAGAACACTGAGTGTACTACACTCTTACAAGGTTGAAAAGAAGGTGTTTTTGCTTTCACAGAAAGCTACAAGAATTATCTCTCAAAGATAGATATAAAAATGAAACTCTGATTTTTCTGTAAATCTCACACAGGAAAGATGGCTTAAAGCTATAAAGCTCAGTATATAATTTCTGAGTAGGGGTGAACAACGGATATACCGATCCGCCAAAACTGACCGAATCGAACTGAACCGATCCGCCGCATTTTGGACGGATGCGTGATGACGAGCAGGCGGTTGCAGATTGATTTTCTCCAATTCGCCAATCTGGCGGACGGATGGCGAATTTGAGATTCCTTTGACCGCAACCGAACTGTCAAACCGCTAGCACCCCTAGTAATTTATAAGACTTTGTGTTTTCAGTTTGTTTAAATATTCTGTTTGTGTTTTCAATTAAAAAAAAGTTTAAATATTCTGTTGAAAAAAAGTTTTCAACTTAAATTTCTTTTTTGAATTGAAAAAAATAAACGTATTATTTATCTATATTTTTTGATTTTTAAATCTATCTCTAAAAATAATAAATAGAAAATATGATATATGCTGGTTGGTTTTTGTTTTCAAAAACAAATATAGATGTAACAATACAGAGACATACAATCCTACTACTGCTTTGCTTATGATTTTGGTGGTTTGAATTGTTTTTATATTTTAAGAACCACAGATTATAATACTTTATGTAGATGAGGCATGCTGTGATTGTGATATTCTAAAGTTTCAAACTTTCTTGTTTTGGATGAGGCATGCAGTGATTGTAATTTTTTTTAAGTCATTGACTGTAATACTTTCTTCTTCTTTTTTTTGAGGAAGTGCATACGTTGAATTATGTTGAAAATTTATAAAATTTTAAACTGCCAAACCGATTCGCATCCATCCGCCAAATCGTCAATCCACTCAATCCATATCTGCCGAATTGGCGGATTGATGCGGATTGATTTTCTCTAATTCGCCAATCTGTTGGAGGTTTCGTGGCCGTAACCGACTCGCGCCCACCTTTATTTCTGAGAGATGATGTAAACAAAAATTGAATAACACTTCTTAGAGAATTTTTCATAGAATAGATGTGAGTGATTATAGATCAAAGAATATTTTCTGGTTTTTCTTGTCACTTGTTTACATTAGAGGGTTTGGTATATATAATGAAACTTATAGCCGTTTATAGCCGTTGTATTCATTTGAATTTATAGCCGTTATAGCCGTTGTACTCCATCATTACTAATTTGAATATCTTCCACTCCATCATTACTAATTGAATATTTTTCACTTGAACCTTTTGAACCTTTTGAACTGTTGCTGTGTTGGGCTGTTTGAACCTCTGTTTCGGGCTATTTGAACTCCTGATTTAATCAACTATTAAATACATTCTAACAACATTTAGGATAAAGGTTTAGGTGAAAAATAATGGGATAAAATAAATTTTGATTCTATTTTTCTCTTTCAAAATAAATGTTGATTATATTTTTCTCTTTCAAATAAATTATCAAAATAAATTTTGATTCTATTTTTCTCTTCCAAATAAATTAAAAGCATAATTAAATAAATCATCAAAATAAATAAGTCTAACAAAGTCTACTACCTATTTTTCTTCTTCATTCTTCCTATTTATTCGTTCTTCTCTCTCTATTTCTCTTCCTGATTTCCGATGACCGGAAACCATTCCTTATTTTTTCTCTTTATCCTTCTAATGTATAATTACCAATGACCATCATTACTTGAGAGTTCACCAGCAACCATCGATTATTGGCTCCTAACTTCACCATCATTGACGGTGAAAGAAACGAGTTTCCAGCGAAGAAGATAAGTAGATCTACTATCAGATCTGAATAGATCTACATGAGATCTGACTAGATCTAAACCAAAAATAGTTGTTGGAGTACAATATTCTCTCTCTATCTGTTTCTTTTCTTCAGTTTCTCAAATTTTCTATCTTCTCTGCTACATGTTTCTATTTTCTTGTTTCAATGGAGAAAATTTTTAAATTCTGAACAAGTTGTTTTTAATTTTTAGTTATAGGAGATGAAAATTGTAAAATTTTACAGTTTCATAACATTATTTAAAATTGTAAAATTTTGCAGTTTCATAACATGTTTTTCAATTTGATTAATAAAGATAAATACTTAGTAGAATAATGCTTTGAAACTGTAACATTTTACAATTTTAAAGCTTCATTTTTAGTTTGATTAATATTTGAGATTATTTGTTTAAACTCTATAAAAATTGAAAAATAATATATATACTTTTTCCCATTATTATTTGTTGTTGTTATGTTTTTTTTTTCCTCTCAGTTTATCAATATTTAACACATTTTGTTATATTTTTTCACTATAATTTTTTCATTTATTCTTTTTAGGGTGAATTACACTAACAGTCCCTATAGTTTGGGGCTTGTGTCATTTTGGTCACTGACCTTTCAATTGTAACACATTTAACCATGAATTTTGAATTTTGTTCCAAATTAGGACAATTGAATATACTATTGGATTTTTTAAGGGTAAAATTGTCAATTTGATAAAATATAAATTAATTTGACAAAAATAAATGTTAAAAAATTATTTTTAAATTTTTAAAAATTACTTCTACCTACTAAAGATAAAATTATATAAAATTGATAACTCTTTAGAATTTTTTTTTTACCAAATTAATTTTTATTATGTATTTGGATGATGATCATGTAAAATTAATTTTTTAAAATTAATCATGTAATTTTTATTAATTTTTATCAATTTTACATAATTTTATTTTTAGTGGGTAGAAATAATTTTTTAAAATTTTAAAATATTTTTTTGACATTTATTTTTGTCAAATTAATTTATATTTTATCAAATTGACAATTTTGCCATTGAAATTAAGCAATGGTATGTTAATTGTTCTTATTTGGAACAAGATTCAAAATTCAAGGTCAAATGTGTCACAATTGAAAAGTTAGGGATTAAAATGACACAAACCCTAAACTATAGGGACTATTAGTGTAATTTGCCATTCTTTTTATTTATTTATTTATGGCAATATTCTAGATATTTCGGTGAGTTTCTAATGATATTCTTAACGTGCAACGAATATATTGAACATTCCGGCGACTTCCAATAATGTTCAGAACACTCCGGCGAACTTTCAGCGATACTCTGACAACTTCTGATGATGTTGAATATTTCGGCGAGCCTTTGATGGCCGTCTAATCGAAGTCCGACAATAGTAGAATGTAATAGCATTTTTAAAGTTTATAAAAAAAATTGGTACAGTTAGGGTTGGTTTGGAAAGTGGGTTGACTTTTTGACTTTTTAACTTTTTTTAGCTATTTTAGCTTGGGTTAAAAAGCTTGGTTTGGGAAGGGTTTTTTGGCTTTTTGACTTTTTTTATGAGAGAAGAGTGTAATAATTATGGATTGGATGTGATGTTTTGTTTTTTGTGACTAAAATAGTTTATTTTATCTTTTATGGCTAAAATAATAAAAAAAAAATCCAAAATCTAAGTTGCCAAATAGAGTTAAAAACATGTTGGAGTAAGATAATTAATATAAATATTTTATTTGAAACTAGGTAAATTTTAAATTTTATATATAAAACTTACTAATAAATGATCCTTAAAATAACACATATACTCTTATTATATTACCCGTCCGAACTGAGCCTGGCAAGGTCGATGTTTGTTGATTCCTAAATTACACCACAACTATAATTTTTTTTTAAAGTGAGATGTCAATATGATTTACATGACAGAACAATCTTTAAAATTAGTATAAAATTCCTTGGAATTATCTCTCTCTCTCTCTCTCTCTCTCTGATAATCCCATATGTTGGAGGTTGGTCTCTGATTGTTTCTCCGGAGACCCCAAGCCCCCCCTTCCCCTTGTTTCTAGTCAACACGGACTCTTTCTCTCTCTCTCTCTCTCTCTCTCTATCTCTCTACACCTTCTTCCAAGAAAATTCTTATCTCCTTCAATCTCAATACATATTAATTTATATTAAAATTAGAGTTTGTTGATTGTGAAATTGGTATCGGATTCGATTCCATTTGCTGTGAAATTTGAATTTCGTGGTATTTGGATGGCGTCGGAGATCGAGGTCGTTGAGGAGATCGAATCGAGAGATCGGGAATCGGCTGCGGCGGCGGCGGCGGCCGGCGGTGGAGAGGCGGAGATCGGAGGAGGAGGAGGCGGAGGCGGAGGCGGAGGAGAAGACGAGAGCCTGAGGAACGACGTGTATACGGCGGCGGCGTACGGGGATTTGGAGAAGCTTCAGAGATTGGTGGAGTGCGAGGGTTGCTCAGTATCGGAGCCCGATGGTCTCGGCTACTACGCCTTGCAGTGGGCGGCTCTCAACAATCGCACAGCTGCTGCTCAGTATATCATCGAGGTCTTCAAATTCATTCATAGTTCTTTAATCTCCCTGAAATCTGTGCTTTTTTTTTTTGTGGATTAGGTCTCTGAGATCGCTGTTGAGCTTTTGTATTTGATTTGTTGAAATTCATTCCATGGTTTTAGCTATTTTATTTGCATTTCTGCCTCTGTTTGCTCATACTTGCATGTAGGTATTTTATTTGGTTAACATTTTAGTAATTTGAGCTAGAGATATGTTCATTTGACATATTTATAAATGTTCTTTCTATGAAAACTCTGTCTTGTTTGTGAATACTCACTCAAACTTGATCACAAAATATGTGTTTGTAATTGGTAGTGAGCACTTCACAAAGAAAAAAAATAATAAAGAAAGAAGAGTTATTTATTTATTTTATATCATATGTATGAAAAATGCTTAAGACCCCTAAAGTTTCACCCTAGATTTTCCCTAATGATGTGGATTGTTGTATATTTATTATTGATTTGTTTAGGTATCAATCAACCAAGCTAAATACCAAACCCCTTGTCAGGTTAGGATGGGGATGGGTGAAATTAGGCGTCCTGTTTTAGGAGTCGCTAGTATTACTTGTGTATATAAATTATTATCTATTTAGTCATTTGAGCTATAGATATGTCCATTTGACATATAAAATGTACTCTTTAAGGCTATCACTCAGAATTTTACTCAAATTTGAGTAAAAACTTTATTTAGTATGAACCACTCCACTGGACAAATTCGTATTTAAGCATAAATTTGAGACCGAAAATATTTCCATGAAAATTTTGAGTAAAACTCAATTTGTATAAGTTTAGGTCAGTGAGTGGAGGCTGTTTTAAGTGATTTTTATCCAAATTTAAGTTTGATATATAGTATGGAGTCAAGGATTGGAGATACCCCGAGGAAACTGTCTTGTTTGTGAATATTCTCTTATCTCTCTCAAACTTAAGTCTCAAATATGTGTATGTAATTGGTAGTAAGTACTTCAGAAAGAAGAAAAAAATGGTATTTTTATATATTATATTATAACATATATATAAATTCATTTATTGTACATTGAAAATAAAATGGAGTGATCTCTTCTTGCTCCCTTCTACCCTATATCTCTGCTTGTTTGGTTTTGATATGAAATGAAAGTACATGGTAAATAGAGGAACATTACTCTTACTGTTATCTGATCATCACTGGATCATATGCATTTGGTAGCATGGCGGAGATGTGAATGCTTCGGATCTTACTGGGCAAACGGCACTACACTGGAGTGCAGTCCGGGGTGCAATCCAGGTCGCAGAACTTTTATTGCAAGAAGGTGCTCGGGTTCGTGCAGCCGATATGTATGGGTATCAGGTTAGTGTTCCTTCCTCTGATCGTCATTTATTGGTTATGGATGAAATTACTAGGAATATTCAAGAGTATATCACCCTTGTTATATATTTTTTTTCCCAGACGTCAGCCGATATAGTTTTATTTGATGAAACAAGGTCAGTAAACTTCAAGGTATAATTGTGGAGAGATACTTTAGAATCTAAAAGATTTATGTTAAGTAGGACTAAGAAAAAATATGCAGAGTACAAATTTAGTCAAACTAGAAATAAGATGAAGATGGAGTAAAACTTGATGGATAAAAGATACCTAAGTGTGACCATTTTTGTATCTTGGGTCAACAATTCGTAAAGAATGAGAGATAGAGGAGGATTTAACCCATAAAATTAACCCATAAAATTAGAAAGGATGGATGAAATGAAGAGTGCATCAGGCATATTGTGTGATCATAGAATTGCTAGCTATTAAGTCAAAAGAAATTTTTTTGTAGGACTGTTATAAGAACTTCTATGTTGTATATGTAGGTTTTCTGAATGTTTTCTGTATATTCAAACTTGTATATTTACAAAGAGTGCATCAGTTATATAGCCCTAATCTATGACAGAAAAAGGAAATACAAAGAAAAGGAAATTGCCTAATTCGTAATATACACAAGCTAGGAAATTGCCTAATTCCAAGTATACCATATATACAATATATATTCTCACACCCCTTCTCAAACTTAAGATGTTTTAGCAGAAAATATTGAGAGTTTGCTAAGAAGAAACTGAAACCGAGCGGTAGTATGAGTCTTGGTGAAGAAGTCCGCAAGTTGCAAAGTCGAGGAGACAAAAGGAAGCGAGATAGAGCTAGACTGCAGATGCTGTCAGATAAAGTGACAATCAATCTCAATGTGTTTCGTTCGTTTATGGAAGACAGTATTGTGGGCAATCTGAATAGCACTGCAGTTGTCACAATAGAGGGAGGTTGGAAAAGACTGAGGTACACCCAAATCAGAGAAAAGACAACGAAGCCAATCAAGCTCAGCAATAGCATGAGCTATAACACGGTACTCAGCTTCGGCAGTAGAGCGAGCAACAAGAGTTTGTTTCTTGCTTTTCCAAGAGATCAAGGAATCGCCAAGGAACATACAGAAACTAGAGGTGGACTTGCGATCAATAACATCACCAGCCTAATCAGAGTCAGCATAGGCCACCAAGTCTAAAGAGGAAGTAGATGATAACAACAAGCCCTGAAAGATGGTACTCGGGAGATAGCGAAAAATGCGAACCAAAACAGCCAAATGGGTAGAGCGAGGAGCAGAAACGAACTGACTAACCACATGAACAGTGTAAGCATGATTAGGGCTAGTGACAGTCAAATAAATTAAACAACCCACTAGCTCGCGATAGACCGTGGGATCATCTAGAGGGACACCATCAGTTGAGTTGAGCTTCACATTAAGCTCAATAGGCGTATCAGAAACCTTAGTAGCAGTAAGACCGGCACGGTGAATAACCTTATTAGCATACTTGGCTTGAGGTAGAAAATAGCCCTTTGGAGAAGAGGCACCCTCAATACCCAAGAAAATACCGCAATGGATCCAGATCCTTCATTTCGAAGGTGCGGAAGAGGTGTTGTTTGACCTCAGAAATAGCAGAAGAGTCAGAGCCAGTGATGATCATATCATCCACATAGAGTAAGAGAGCAACAAAACCAGCCGAGGTATATCTCAGAAACAAAGCAAAGTCGGAAACAGAAGGATGAAACCCAAGCTCGGTAACGACAGTCTGAAAACGATCATACTAAGCACGAAGAGACTGCTTCAAACCATACAGAGCACGTCGAAGACAACAAACCTGCCCAGAGGAGTGGAGAAGACTAGGGGGAGGACGCATGTAGACCTCCTCAGTGAGATGACCGTTAAGAAAAACATTCTTAACGTCCATCTGATAGAGAGGCCAAGAATGAACAACAGCGACAGAGATCAAAGTACGGACAATATCCATCTTGGCAACAGGAGTAAAGGTCTCCTCATAATCAATACCATACTCCTGTGAGAAACCTTTGGCAGCCAGACGAGATTTGTAGCGCTCAAGGGATGACTTTGTAGACCCATTTACAACTAGCCAAATTCTTACCAGTAGGCAAATGAACCAACTCCCAAGTACGAGTTTTTTGTAAAGCAGAGAACTCATCCTCCATAACTTGAACCCAATGAGGATCCTGACAGGCCTCCTTGTAAGATTGAGGTTCTGAAAAAGAGTGAATAGCAGACAAAAAAGTACAATAGGAAATAGAAAAATATGTATTAGACCAACCCAATCTGTTTGGAGGATGACGCGCTTGAGTAGGATATCGGTGTGCAGTAGGATCAGAGTCGTCAGAAGCAGGGGGATCAGCAGTAGGGGTAGAGACAACTAGTGGAGGAGGAGCCTTGCGACGAGAATAAACTAACGGAGGAGGAGAAGAAGCACCTAGAGGTGAAGCAGGAGGAGAAGATGAAACAAGCTCAGGGGGAACTGTGGAGATATACTCATCAAACGGAACCTCAGAAGGAAATGGATCACTATGAACCAAATCCTCTTTGGAAACTGGGGTGGTGAGAAGAGGAAGCTGAAAGTAAGATAGACGTTCGAGAAAGTTAACATGGCGGGAGACATAAAGGCGACGGGAAACAGGTTCATAACAGCGATAACCTTTTTGAGTGAGACTATAACCAAAAAAGATACATAAGAGAGACCGAGCACTAAGCTTGGTTCTATCTTTATGGGGTAAAAGGACAAAACAAGTAGACCCAAACACATGAAGGAGGGAGTAATTAGGAAGCTGAGAAAACAGAGCCTCATAAGGAGACCGACCAGAAAGAAAGGGGTAGGCATACGGTTGAGAAGAAAAGCAACAGTAAGAACTGCCTCACCCCAAAACGGAGCCGGAACAGAGGCAGAGAGAAGGAGAGACCTTGCTGTCTCAAGGAGATGGCGGTGTTTACGCTCAGCTCGACCATTTTGGGCAGGTGTATCAGTGTAAGAAGTTTGGTGAATGGTACCCAATTTGGCCAAATATTCATAGAATTCAGTTTTAAAGTATTCCCCACCCAAGTTAGACCGTAACAATTTAATAGTAGATCCAAACTGTGTAGTGACCATAGACTAAAAAGTACGGTATATCTGGCAGAAGTCAGACTTATGAGTCGTAAGATAAACCCAAGTGTAACGAATGCAGTCATCAACAAATGACACATAATAGGCAGAACCTCCTTTGGTGAGAATAGGAGAAGGGTTCCAAACATCAGTATGAACTAAAGAAAATGGTGTATCAGATATAGAAGTACTTTTCTGAAAAGGTAAGGCTATTATTTTAGCAAATTTACACCCCCAATATTTAGTAAGTTCACTAGAAGAAATTTTACCCAATATATTAGACTGAGCTAAACACCATAAGCGATCAGCAGACAAATGCCATAATCTAGAATGCCACAAGTAGAAAGGATTAGACAAAGAATCTAACTGAAAGAGGAAAGGGCAGTCAGGGAGGTTGCCATAGGCAAATGGAAGCTCTCTACCACGTAGAGGTCTCCAACTCGACGACCGGTCTCAATCTGCTGTTTAAATATCCGATCCTGCACAGAACAGATAGAAGAAGAAAAGATAACATCAAAATCAGAGGCATTAAGCTGACTGATAGATAATGAGCTGACAGATAACTGAGAAACATAAATGACAGATAGAATAGAGACGGCAAACATAGCAGACGATAAGACAGATCCAACAGATACAACAAACCCATTAGCAGCATTAATAGTAATAAGAAAGGGGGGAGGAGTACAATTTTGAAGTAAAGAGAGATGGGGAGTCATATAATGAGGCACCAGAGTCAAAAATCCAGACAGACAAAGAAATACTTGAAGAAGACCCAAGCAAACCTGAATGAATAGAAGAAACAATGGAGCCAGACGGGGATGACTGGGAAGTAGACAATATATGCTGAAGTTGACTAATCTGAGCAGTCAAGGAAGCCAAGTCAGATCAGGAGCCGGAGCAGATGCAGTATACGCAGCAGGAGGAGCCTGTAATAGGTTATGATATTGCTGAAAAGATGAGGCAAACAGACGTCCCTTCTTGGGATAGTGGTACTTCCAATGGCCCTTCTAATGGTAGAAGGCACACTCATCAAAAGCCAGAGACATCGTAATACTCAGAAGATTGAGGGGTTCTAGTACAATCAAACAAAGTAGCCAAACCAGGGGTTTAAGTGTAATAATCAAAATCTGAGGGGTCAAACTATAATAATAACTTAACAAGTGAGCCAACAGGTATAAATGTAATTCTTGTCAAAATATAATAAGGGTTCAACAGTATTGATAGTCACAATGACAGAGATGGAGAAAACTAGGATCCGAGAGTCGTGATGATCAGATGAGGCCGACGAGCATTGAGAGAGACACGATCACGATGAACCGAGAGAAAACCACAGAGAGAGAGAACAACAGTCAAAGAAGATCAGAGGAAGCTTCGAAGCTCATGGTGGAGGAAGCTTCGAAGCTCACGGTGTCGTGACTCCAGAACCAGAGAGACAATCGGAGCAAGATCGCGACGTCGGGGAGTGAGAAGGGTCGCGACCACGGCTGAGATTTCAGAAGGAGGGACGATTAATGGCCACGAACCAGAGACTGAACTGAGCACGGCTGCGATAGAGGAAGGTACGATCGACGACCACGAACTAGAGGACTAGAGTTTGAATATACAGAAAACATTTAGAAAACTTACATGATATACACAAGCAAGCAAATTGCCTAATTCCTAATATACCATATATACAATATATATTCTCACAGTATAGTCCGATTGTTGGGTGATTTAGAAAAAAAACATGTTCAAGTGTAGCTAAAATGAGAATGTTGGGATAGATAAGTGGTGTTACCAAAAAAGATAAATTAAGAAATGAATTAGGAAGAAGTAAGAAGTAAGAAGTGACACCATTTGAAAATAAAACCGGGGAAAGTTATTTGAGATGGCATAGTCATATCATATGCACCTTTGGTCAATTAACACGTTTGTAAGGAGTGATTGGATCTACATGGAAGATTGATTTCTAGAGGTTTGAAAGCTGTGTGTGATATGCAATTTTTCAGTTTTTATTTTCCTTTTATGTTGTTCGTGGTGGACTCTTCTTGTTTGCCTTGCTATCTCTTATACTTATTTTACCATTCAATAAGGGGAAAAAAATAGAAATAAATTCCTAAATAAATCTTGTTTTTCCTAAACTTCTGTTGGTTATTCATTTGATGACTTCTTATTCCCAATTACTATATCCATATTTACATGTATCAAGAGTGGGAAAAAAAAATCAGATAACTTCATGAAGAATTACATATAAATGGAAAAGAAAATTGTGATAGGGTTTGGACCTTTGAGTCAAGCTCTAATGGGGAAGATGGAAGATGAAGAAGACAAGTAGAAAGGAAAAAATTGTACCTGGGCCTGGACCTGGACCTGGACCTGAAAGATACATGCTAGGCTTTGAGGTAGTTGCTAGGGGTACTACTTGGCTTTGGACCCAGAAGGGTAAACACTACTGTTTTGAGGCAGTTTCTAGGCTCTGGCTTTTTATTCTGAATAAAAATGGGACTGTGAACACATTTTTCTATTCTATGTTGTAATCATAAAGCTACTTCATGTATTTCATGTTTGGTAATGTTGGAAAATATGTTGATGTTATCATAGTTTTTAGGTTTCGGTTGGACTGCCTCATCTCAAGCTCAATTTGAGCTATCAAACTATTGGCCCATACCTTGATAAAACAGGATGAGGGTGTAGCTAGGTTGTGTGATTGCTGATTGCTGTTCCCTTGTTAGTTCAATAGTTGGCCTGTGTTTGGAATTGTGTGCTAGTGATGCACCAAAGAATCTTTGGATTTGAAGGGTTGAAGTTGTGTGGTCATGCTTTTTAAGCGGGTTAGTTCATACTGTTTCCTTTTGGTCGATTTTGAACCTTTCTCCTCCCTTATCCTTTTTCAAAATAATTTACTTCTGACTTGATAGAATTATTGCCAGCCAAATCCTTGAAGGATTGACTATTAGTTGTATAATTAAATTTGATTTGATTGCAGACAACTCATGTTGCAGCACAATATGGTCAAACAGCTTTCCTTTATCACATCGTCACAAAATGGAATGCTGATCCTGATGTTCCTGATAATGATGGAAGAAGCCCTTTGCACTGGTATTGCAGAATCTAACTCTACAATTTTAGTCTTTAATGATTAGTAAAAATTATAGTTTACTTCAGTCTATTATCTATTTATTTAATGACATTCGTATTATATGTTTCTTATCAATTTGTATATTTGTTATAACTTATAAGTTCTTGTGACATGGATTGAGAAAACACCAACGTTAACGAAAGTAGAACTTGAAAGTTCTTAGCAATATCTTCCTATGGTGATTTTTCATGTTGTAAAGTGTAAGAATCATGAGGTTTAAGTGACAAAATATTTGGTTAAAAGCCCATTTTTTCCCTAACCTGTTGTTTGAATTAATAATTATTGTTGTACCCTATGGGACATGAAATGTTGAAACCAAAGAGAAGATAAGTATGCTTAATGCTCTTTGGAGGGATCTAAAACATTGCAACATATGTGGTCTCAAAACCTTTGGTTTAATGGAAAGTAAGGCATTTTTGTATAAATATCATAAATTTTGTCAAAAATTAATGTGGAAGATTTTGTCTAGTAATCCTGTGGAAACATGTAATATATTTACACTTAGGTGGATAGATGGTTTTGTTTCAAAAGCCGTATGTTGTAAAGAAGTTACAATGATTTTGTTTACTGTATATTTCGTTATGTATCACACTATGCAATTTTTTTATTTTTTATTTTTTATTTTAAACTTACTTCCCAACTCTAAACCTAACTGCTAGTCATTTTCAATATGCAATGCAATGCATGGCACAGATGAAAAAATTGCTGCTCCCATCAAAGAAGGAAAGAAAAATAAAAGGGCAAGTTTGGCCTGTATGTATAAAAGAAATTAGCTTCCAGTAAAATTTTTAAGTCTGAACCAGTGATACCTTCGTCTGATATGCTTACATGTTGTCTTTGTTACGGAACACATTCTTGGAGTTTCATTGTGCTATCGTCTTGGTCCTGTCATCAAAATTTTGTTGTGTACACATGTGGAACTTGGAAGAGTTAGATTGTTGACCACAACTATTGTAAACAATTACTCTCAAAAAAATTAATTTTCTAATTTGTAGCCTTATCTTGTAGTTGAAGTAATGATACTTATCTTTGGAGAACTGTAGGGCTGCATATAAGGGTTTTGCTGATTGTATACGGCTTCTGCTATTTCTGGATGCATATAGGGGACGCCAGGACAAAGAGGGTAACTTCTCTTGCTTGGTCTTAAAATTCAGAAAATTTTACATTACTGCAGCTATGAAAGAGCTGCGTACACTGATGTAAAGTATTGACTTGCCTAATAAAACTAGTGTTTCTTACACTTGCCACCTCATAATTTTAGGTTGTACCCCTCTCCATTGGGCTGCTATTAGGGGCAACTTAGAAGCATGCACAGTGTTGGTGCAGGCTGGGAAGAAGGAGGACTTGATGGTGACTGATAACACTGGTCTTACACCGGCACAGCTTGCATCTGATAAAAATCACAGACAAGTTGCTTTTTTCCTTGTAGGTATTCTTAAACAGTTGTAAAGTATTTTGTTGTTTTTCCTGAGATAAGAGTGTACCTTCTTACAGGAGTTCAGGTTTTCAACAGCATGCCATCTTGTTTTTCACTGATTGGATAATACATAGAATGAGAATTGTTACAAGTGCACCATATTCATTCTTGCTACATACTGTTTTGTTTCTTCTTTTTCTCTTTTGTTTTCGTGATCATTTACAGAATTTTCATCATTTTGATACCTAACCAAACCAAACTAAGCCTTGTGTCTTAGTCAAACGGGGTCTACATGAATCCTTTATTGCCATTTTGTTCTGTCATGAATCATTTTGATACCCGTGTTTTAATTTTTTCTGTCAATATAGTTGTTTCTTGTATCTCCACTAAAACAAAAAGGATAATAAGGGAAAGAAGAAAATCAATTGTTTGGGACTTTTAATTCTTGATACTTTTGTTTCCCTTCTGCGTGTCTGATTTATTTATTTATTTTTATATTCAAGTTATCTTAACTGGCCTGTCAGAGTTGTCCTTAGATGTAGCATCTTGGCATTTGAGTATTCTGAAGGTTGTTATAACCCAATATATCAAGTGTTTATTGCACAATGGAGAAAGTTCCCAAGCTAACCTAATCAACAGAGCTATGCCCCAATTTTGATTCCTTAGCTCAGTTCAACAAACTGAATTATTTTGAAATTCTGAAGTTTTGACTAAAATTTCTGTTTGTCTATTTGTGTATGCATGTCTGCTTGCATAGTCTGATATAATATGCACAAGTTTGTTTTTGTTGACTCATGAAGTTTTTTAGCATTAGTTTGGGGGTTCTAATAGGATTTTTCAAATAATTTTTGTTACATTTTATCATTCATGTTTCTTAGAGTAGCACACTCTTTTCCATTTTCTTGAGAGTTGCTTTTTTTGTTGGAACTGGGAAGTAATCCAAACTCTTTGCTGAGTGGAAATTTAGACGTCTGTTTCTGTTATTGTTGATGGAAATCTATAGAAAAGCTTTGGTTTGCAATTTACTTGGATTTGCTACTGATTTTTAAAATTTTAGAGAATGAAATTTTTTAATTGTTATCTTTACCTCATTAATTATGTATATTTTTCCTTTTAGGTTTGTAAGCATTAGAATATATTTTTTGGGGGGGTACAGTTTTTCTTAAGAAAATTTTTATGAAAATAAATTTTTGCCCTTGTCTATTGGGATTTGATGTGTCTCAGAGCCAACTTTTAGCACATAAGTTCCTAGTTAGGACTTAATAGTTCTGGCAGCATCTCCTGGTTATTTTCAGATACAATTGCATTTATTTGAAAGATCCATTTAAAACTTGAAGTTACTTTATATCAAGAGATGGCAGGATGTCGATCTTTTCATTGAGTATCCATATTGGAATGAAATATTATTGGATGATTACAATCATTTTATTGGTATTCATGTTAATTGTATAGTTGGTTCTAAAATTTTAAAGCTTATTCTTTTATATAGTGTTCAGTGCTGGCTTGATAGTATGATAAAAGATTCTGGTTTAAGATGGCTTCTTGAGAAACTTTGGGTATCCATGTTGATTGTTTAAGTTCTTAATTTTTTAAGCATCTTCTTTTGCATAGTGTTCAGTGCTTGTATTGGCATGATATTAGATTATGCTTTGAGATTGCTTTTTGAGAAAATTATGATGTGTGGTAATACAATTTATTTATTTATTTATTTTTTCAATTAATCATCTTTGACGTCTTATGTGCTTTCACAAATTTTATTCGGCAGGGAAATGCTAGGAGGTTGCTTGACAAACGCTGTGATGGGAATAGCCGCCTTGGACGTCTTTCAAAATTAGGACTGGCACCATTTCTTTGGTGTATAATCTTCCTGCTTCTTGTTACCTATATTCATGCGGTCATCATGGGTATCTGCTCTGATCTTTGCATATGTGGTCTTGAATCAGAGTATTCATGTGATATATTATCCTTATAATCATATATCTTTCCTTTTGATACAGCTTCAAATTTGCCAAAGTTAACTGCTGGCTTTGCCCTTCTTGCGTGGTTGGGTGTGTTACTAGCGACTGCTGGACTGGTTTTGTTCTACAGGTGTAGCAGGTATGCTCTATAGATCTTTTTGCCATTATGGAACTTTATAAAGTAACCTTTCAATAATTAACTCTTTGTTTTCTAAATAGCTTGTGTTTTAAGTGGACATTGGCTTACTTGGTGGGTTTTTGTTGTGTTTCTTTCTTCCTTCCTTCCTTTCCTTTTTAGCATTTTGAACTTGTTCATTAATTTTTTATGTGTTGGGGAGGTCTGCTAGAGATGGGAGCAGTTTACCTGTTGGATATTTAGTTTAGTGTACATGAATTGAGAAATGGTTCTGAACAATTGTATTGAGTATTGCCATCATTGTGAACTATAGAAATTTAAAATATGATAAAAAAGTCAAAAAGTATATAAACTTGGATTTATAGTTTTTTATTTGCACTTATGGTTTTTACGTTGAGATAGGTATGTTCTAGTAGTTTGTGACTGTGCAGCTTGTTGAGAGTGGTATTTTATATATCATCATGTTTTAATTCGTGAATCAATGTAGATTATTATACTAGGACCATGAAAATTGCTTTGCCTGCATAAATATAGTTGCTTAAAGTTGGATGAAGTGTTGCCTCTTTATGAAAATTGGGTTGTTTTCTAAATTTTGTGGTGTATAAAACTCTGTTTGTTTGAGTTGGTTAGATTTTGGTCCTTTACAAGCAAGGTTTTAAAAAGCGGCCGCAACCGTTACGTAACGGTTTTGGTGGTTTCCGCCACCTGTTACGGCCGCTGTTGCAGTGTGATCGAGATTCACAGGTGTGTCGGCTGTAGCGGCTGCCGTAGCGGTTGTAACGGTGCTGTAACAGTCGTAACGGCCTGTTACGTAGTTACATAACGGTTCCAAACTGTTTCTTTCGAAAAAACACAAAAAAAAGCTGAAAATGGTGGAAGAGGGATAGAGAGAAGAGGGAAGATAAAGAGAGAAGATGGAAGAGCAAGAGATAGAGAGAGAAGACGGAAGATGAAGAACATGTTATTGATTTGTTGAAATTGTAAGACCTATGCTATTCTATTCAGCTGCTATCACTCAACCATTTTATTTGTGTGTGTCTATCTATATATTGTTTGATAATAATAATAATAACAATAATAATAAAAAATGTGGTCATTATCTATTTGGTTTGGTTAAAATATGTATATATATATATATTTAGACTCTTATTTATTCTCTTACTTTTGTCATTGTTTATTTTATATATAATAGTTAGTGATGGATTTTTTGTATAATATAAAGTCATTAATTATTTAAATAAAATGTAAAAAACTCAGTTTATAGTGATTTAAAAATATAAAATATATTGGATCATACTTAAAAATTTACAAAAATTGATTAATATTTATTTTAAACTCAATAAATATGATCATGGAAAAAATATATGCATATCGGTAAGTTTTTTTTAAATTGTGCTAGAAATAAAAAAATTCACGGTTCCGGTTACTGCAACCGTTACGCTACGGCCTTTACATCCCGCAACCGCAACCGCGCTACCGGAACCGTTACGGTGACCGCAATCGCTTTTCAGAACCTTGTTTACAAGATAGTTTGTCTACTTGATTGCATTGGACTTCATTTGTTTCATTAATGAGACATGTTTCCTTGCTCACTGGGTTTCATGCTTAGCACGAACACGGATATGGACATGGACACCGACACGGGACACGGCAATTTTCAAAAAATGGGGACACAGACACAGTGGTGGACATGGCGAATTTTTTTATTATTATATATTTTTACGTGTTATGTAGATTCATATTACATTCATCCTAAATCAAAATTAACAAACACTAACATAGTAACATTAATTCAATAAATAACCACTACATTTAAATAAATTAATAGATCATTCATTCACAAAAAAGTCATAATAAACGATAACAAGAATTAAGACGAGAAGGGGAAAACATTCAACATCCAACAATATTCTTCACAAAAGCACTAAATAAGATAGGCAAAAGAAGGGGGAAAAAAAAAAGTAAAAAAAAAAAGTGAGTCCTACTGTGTCCTGATATGGACAGGCGTGTTCTCGCTGTGTCCCCTATAAAAAAATCATTAAATTACGTGTCCCCGGTGTGTCCCCGTGCCGGACACCGCCATGGCATTGATTTTGGAGTGTCCATGCTTCATAGGTTTCATGTCAATGGGGACCTCTTGCTATTCTATTTTAGGTTTCTTCATAGAATTCCTATGACCTCTTTTCAAATGATTTTATTTTATTTTATTTGGAACAGTGAGTCCTGCTGTGTCCTGATATGGACAGGCGTGTTCTCGCTGTGTCCCCTATAAAAAAATCATTAAATTACGTGTCTCCGGTGTGTCCCCGTGCCGGACACCGCCATGGCATTGATTTTGGAGTGTCCATGCTTCATAGGTTTCATGTCAATGGGGACCTCTTGCTATTCTATTTTAGGTTTCTTCATAGAATTCCTATGACCTCTTTTCAAATGATTTTATTTTATTTTATTTGGAACATTGTGCATTGAATTCTGTTTCGTTAGTGGAACATGATTCCTTGTTCTCATTGATTTCATGTCAATAATGACCTCTTGCTATTTTATTGTAGGTTTCTTCATATTTTTCCTGTGAGCTCTTTTCAAATGTTTTTTTTTCCTCGAAAGTGTATTGATATTTTCTTCCTGGGGAGTAACACCATGTTCTTCTTTGCTTTCTCTATCATTGTTCTTCTGCCTATATATAACCAAACTCTCTCTCTCTCTCTCTCTCAATGCTCGCTTGCTGGTCACCGAGGCAGGGTTCTATTTGTGTTCTGTTCTCTGCAATAAATTCTAATGTCATCTTTCATAGTATTGCTCATCAATATGGATGTCAGCCCAAACTTTTATTTTCTGTTCAGCATCTTCCTCCATATGTGCCCTGTATAATTTGACCTCAGTACAAAGAAATTTCACTGTTTGATATTATCATATTACAAGATTGCTACTAATTTTAACATTTCACGTCTATATGTGTTGCTTAGACTGATTGTAGTAGTCATCACATGTCTTGTTAATATTGGTGTAACAACTCTGTGACATCAATGATGGAAGAAACACTTCTTATTTGAATCTATCTCCGCATTGTTATATTTCATATTCACAATTATTAAAATTTTCGATTATGCTTATATATATTGTTGTCTAAATTTGATTTTGGTTGATTTTTGTTTGTAGCAAAGATCCAGGTTTCATCAGAATGAATGTTCATGATTCGCAGAGTGTGAAAGATGATGTAAGTTATTTCCATATTCAATTCAATCTCTCGTTTTCTGGATTAATTTCATTGTTCAGATTTCTTTGCTCCTCCAAATTTTCGTGCTTCTCTTCGTGCATTTTTTATTTTTATTTATTTTTTACTTCAGATTTATCTTTGATATTAAATGTATGTCTACTTTTATATCGCACTACAAAATGGTTTTAAATCGGTTTATATTCCTATCTTCACTAGGAACCTTTGTTGAAGATTGAGATAAATAATCCTGCTTTGCTGGCTGGCAATTGGTCTCAGCTCTGTGCAACATGCAAGGTGCTGTGAACTTCTGGTGATTCTGTGTCCTACTTGTTACTCATTTGTTTGTTTTGATTGCTTTCTAATGTGATTTTTTTGCCCTATCAGATTGTCAGGCCTCTTCGTGCAAAGCACTGTTCCACCTGTGATCGTTGTGTTGAACAGTTTGACCATCATTGCCCTTGGGTGTCCAACTGCATCGGAAAGGTGCTTTTGACTTTGAGGGTGTATCTTGGGACCTTCCATTTTTTACCTGAATTTTTGTGTAGAGGAAATATTATATTAATGTCCTTTAGGCATCAAGGATTTTGTGGCTGGACTGCCTGATCTTAAACAACCGTTTTAAAAACCTCACCTGCCATTTGGATACATCGTTACACACATGAAGATATGAATACAGACATGCCTACATAACTGCATACACCTTTGTGGCATTGCTGTATATGAAGGCACATGCACGGATACTATCTTGAGGATTTATATCTTAAATTTCATTGGCTCAATATACAAAATCGTACATTTCTGACTTGGGGATTTAATAATTCGTCCCTAGCCCAAACTGGTTTTCCCTCCTTTATGACATGTGTATGTGGCTGGAGTTGATAAAATTTCATTACCGTTTGTTAAGTTGTTTGGGTAAATTATGTAAATGGTCCCTGTAGTTTACACGATGTATCAATTTGGTCTATGTTATTTCAATTTGCTTGGTTTTGCTCTTTAATTTAATGGATTGTGTCGTATTAGTCCAATAAATAATGGTTGTTAGGTTTGGTGGACGGAAATTTGGTCATTGCAGTTTACACGATGTGTCAATTTGGTCTCTGTTGTTTTAATTTGCTCGATTTTGACAGGGATCAAATTGATACATCATTTGACTTTCCATCCACCAAACTTAACAGCTGTTATTTATTGGACTAATATGACATAATCTGTTAAATTAAGGGGCAAAATCGAAGAAATTGAAATAATAGGGACCAAATTGACACATCCAATTGACACAACCATTTACATAATTTTCCATTCCTTACTTCTGCAAGTGTATTAGTCTTGTTTTTGTAATTATTCCGGCTTATCTTGGTCCGTTTATTTACTTGTGATACAGAAAAACAAATGGGATTTCTTCCTGTTTCTTATTCTAGAAGTTTCTGCAATGCTGATCACTGGTGCAGTCACCCTTGCAAGTGAGTGTCTTCTTCTTAGTTGCTGATCTTCAGGCCATTTTTTAAGTCACTCATATAAGGTTTTTTCCATTATCATTTTATGGTCCCTTTTTTTTTGGGTTGCTTTACCTGCTGAAAAAAAGTAAGTTTTTCTTCCTTTTTTTATTATAAATTATTATTTACAATGCAGGAGTTGTGACTGATCCAATGGCTCCATCTTATTTTGGAGCATGGGTGAACCATGCTGGTACTCAGCATATTGGTGCTATTTCATTTCTGATTGTGGATTTTTTCCTCTTCTCTGGTGTGGCAGCCTTAACTGCAATGCAAGCTTCCCAGGTGTGTTTATAATTCTTTCTGTTAGCTTGCACATCTCGTTTGTCTCGACTGCGTAGAGAATTTGCTCTTAATTAAGCCATAATGCCAAGAAATGTGTATTATTATGTAACATTCGAACAATATGGATAACAATGATACGTGCCTTGTCTTAGACTCTTGATACCCTCCGTACTAGAATGTTGTGGGGAGGTTTGCCATACATTCTACTAATGGTGTCCATCTAAGAAGCACAGATACGTGACAACATAGACATGTCGACACATAAATTTTCAAAAAATGTAAAACATGACATGTGCGGGACACATATTTATATGCCATGATAAGGAAAAACACTTATTTATATCTCATATAATACCATTTAATTCGAAGGCAATAACAAAATGCTATGTACCACTAATTTTTAAATTCCGAAGGAAGGAATAGGTTCCCCATCTTATAAAAAAAAAGGGAAGAAAAAAGACACAGAAGGAGGATAGATATAAATTTATATTATTTTTCTTCTATTATTGGCTTTCAAATTATTTTATTAAAATTTGTTTCATATTTCATGTGTGCCTAAGCAAATTTGCCCGTGTTCTCTAAGTGTCTAAAGCTTGTCTAGGTCTAAATTTTTTTTAAAATTAGTGGGACATATTTTGAGGTTTGTTTGACAAGGGTTGAGAAGTGTTCCATGAGTGTTGTGTTCGTGTCGGACACTACACGCTACCTTTTTAGAAGTGTCCATATTTCTTTGGTGTTCATCCATGTAGATGTTTCCTTTCAGGCATCTAAATCCATTCCAAGTACCTTCTAAATAATGCTTCTGATTTTTTTAGTGGAATATCCCTCATTTGTTCCAAAATTGGTAGATATGGCTTTACCTTTTATCTAAATGCATTTCGTTTTTATTGACCAATTATTTTACTTCTGTGTGCACCAATTAATTCGCAGATATCACGTAATATTACGACAAATGAGATGACAAATGCATTGCGTTATAGCTACCTTAGAGGACCAGGTGGTCGGTTCAGGAACCCATATGATCATGGATGCAAGAAGAACTGTTCAGATTTCTTGATCAACGGCTACAATGAAGACATAGAGCATAATGAAGAACCGGCTGAATCTGAGGGGATCGGAATGGTGCAAATGACTCGGAATTCAACGGTTCAAAATGGGGTTGGCCATTCTCATCATCAAACCAATGGTAATAGCCACGTTATAAATGTGAGTAATAACCCGAAAAATCATCAAGGTCACGTTCATTCTTCCCAATGTAGTCATAGTAACCATGGAAAAACCGAACCTGTTCCGTTAGGTTTGGGTCTTGGCCTGGGACGGAACAATGCTCGTTCTGTTGTAGCTTCATAATGAAACACACGGTATTCACTGTAGGTGTTGGAATCTGCCATGTTTTGTATCTGTAACTGTTCATAACCGTTCACTCCGTTTAGCTTCTGTAATTCAATTGATTAATGCTCTTTTTTGGCTTTGTGATTATGCTCTCTTTCGGTCGATCATATTCCTTGATCAGTTGTGGCGGAAGAGATTTGACGAATTTTGTATCTGACTCTGTATGAAATATATATGGAATGAGAAGAATTTTCCGTTGTTTGCACTTTAACGCTCTATTTGTTCTCATAGAAAACATTTCTCTGAACTTTTTAGTACACGTTTTCTTTTGTTTGGATGTGACTTTAAAACTAATGTGTTGATATTCGTCGTGGAGTTGGTAATGTAGTGGCATTATTAATTTAGTTTGGAAAATGATTTTTACCTTTTTAAAGTGAAAACTATGTTTTGTACGCTGTGTTTAGTTAGAGAATTTGAAGAGAGATTTAGAAAGAGAAAGGAAAAATGGGTGTAAAATTAAGTGAAATGTAAGTATATTTTATTCACATTTCACCTACATTTTCTATTTTTTTTTTTCAAATCCTCTTAAATTTTTCAACCAAACACAACATTAGAGAACTATAAACTTGTTTTTTCATTTTTTGTTTTTGATTTTCAATAAATATTTTCTGCTTAAATAACTGGTGTGCGAGTGCGCTAGTATTTTACATTTTTTATTTTTTTAGGATAAATTATCAATACGTCCTAATAAATGGATTTAATTCCTATTAAATCTTATTAAAAATAAGCTTTTGTAGAATCGTTATTAAAAATAATTTTTTGTGATAATTTTTTACATGTCATTAAAAATTGATAATTAATGATTTTGTTTTTTTATTACGGTTTTTATAAATTGTCGTTAAAACTTACAATTAGTAACGTTTTTCTATGATAAATTTTTTAATCTGTCGTTGAAAATTAAAAATTAGCGACATTTTTTTGTCATAATTTTTTTAAACTGTCGCTAAAACTTATAATTAGTGACATTTTTTATGACAATTTTGAACTGTCGTTGAAAGTTAACAATTAAGAAATTTTTTTTAATAATGTATACCGCCGTGATTAAGACCCCCTCAGATTCCCACCCACACCACCCCCA
>NW_021024880.1:928138-973571 GCF_004153795.1 Camellia sinensis | reverse complement strand
ATTTAATCAGGCAAATAGACAACAGACAAAAAGCTCTCTGTGTATGGTGTACAGAATCCAAGTTTGTTACCTCTCTATAGGTCGGATATTTGGCACTTTATAAGGATTTTCGCGTAGTCCACAATTCTCTAGGTAGGACTCTTACTCCTCCATTAGAGCCTCCTATAGTATTTTCTGATATGTTATCTTGCAATCACCCTCACTAACTGTAACAAAGTTGAGTGATTTTTACGCATGGCGAATTCCAATATGACCGAGATAAAGCATGGCTTATGCTGAAGCCGCAGAGTAGAGCCGACTATAGCTAGTCTGGTTTCTTCCTTTTATTGCTCTTACCTCGGTTCCTCCTATACAGACCATAAGCGTGATAGAGACCGGGTTGACAATTAGCATGGTTCTGACCGAGCTAGCTGCAGTATTTCCATGACGGGCTAAACTCTGAATGTGGCAACCTGGCGACCGAGGCTATCCGCATGTGCTTTCCCTGACCGAGATAAAATATGCTCTCTGGGACCGGACCAATTTAAGGCCTTTTTATTCAGCCTTCTACTGTGACCCATAACGGCCCAATTACCCAACTCGCCCAATTTTCATATAAATTACCCTCTCATCAAATAATCACTGTCATTCAAGAACCATAAGGTTAATCTTGGGCACATTAAAAATAAGGGAGACTTTGTGCTCAAAAAAATAAAAATAAGGGCGACTTAAATCCTACTAAGTGGATTTAATTTTGAATAAATTTTTTTTAATAATTAATGACATTTTTCATTATACAATTACGAAAAAGACTCAGATCCCCTTTGGAAGTCACCCCACGACCCCCTTTGCCTTTTGATTGGTCAATTTTTTTTTTTTTGTTCTTCTTCCCGCACCTCCAACCACCCCACACATAAATTCCCAAGAAATTCTCAGTAAATTATTCAGTGAATTCTTAGAAAATTCCCAGAAAATTCTCAGTAAATTCTCAATTAATTACTTAGTAAATGCTTAGTAAATCCTCAGTAAATTATTTAGAAAATTCGAAGTAAATTCTTCATAATTTAACGTGAAATTACTCAGTAAAATATCAGTCAATTACTCATTGAATTCTCAGTAAATTACTCAGATCATTACCCAGTAAATTGGTAAGTAAAGTACTCAGTAAATTCAGAGTAAATCACTCAGTAAATTACTCCGTAAATTACTCACTAAATTCTCATTAAATTACTTAGTAAATTCTCAAAAAATTCGCAGTAAATTATGAAGAAAATTGCATAGAAAATTCTACTAAGATGACAATGACCTCGGCTAGGAGGGACAACACTTGACTAAGCTGTGCCACATCTTGGCCTAGATGCGCCACACCTCGGCCTAGGTCATACCAGTTCCAGGACGAGATCACTTGGGTGCAAGGTAACATCTCGGCTAATGTGGTCAAGGCAAGGGCTGAGGTCAACAAGGGGTTTCAAGATACTAATACTAGACTAAGGATGACCTCGGCATTGGAATAACATCGGCTAGTATAACTCAAGCAAGGCGTAACCTAGGTTTCGCATTAAGGGAGAAACAAGACAAGCACACTACACTTTAGACAAATCACAAGGCTTCAAATCAAGACATGGATCGCATTAGCTCAAGCGAAACAAATCACAACATACACATGCAAGCTAAACAAGTCATAATCTTACCGATGCTCATGAACATGATGAGGACATAAAGTGTGGGTTCCTACACCAGCAGAGCCCATATCTATATATTTTACAAAAGAATGTTTTTAAGGAGAGATATTATGAAAGTTTCAAAATTTCATATAAAATTATTTTTAGAATCAAAACTTCTATTGGCTAGCTTATTTAAGTATAAAATTTAAATTCATAATTATCACAATACAAATTTAAATTTGCCATAATTATTTCATGATTTAAGAATTTCATTTAAATTATCATGATTTATCGCAAGAATTAAGGATTTCAAAAAGGAAAACTCTCTTAACTCAATGCAAAATTATCACAATACATATACCTACAATCGTCAGGACTTATCGCCTTCCTTCAGGTTTTCAAAAAAAAAAAAAAAAAAAAAAAACTCTTTTCCATGCCTCCTGAAACTGATAGAAATGGGGAGGTGATGTGGGTAAGAGCAGAAAAAAAATTAAAAAGAAAAAGAAATTCCTTCTGCTTCTTCGCATCCCCAAAGAACTAACTGAACTAATAGTAGCTTTGGTTCTTCGATGTAAAAAATACAAACAACAATTGCAAAACCAGTGAACCGCCTTCTTTGTCTTTACACGCGTCTAAGGCCGAAGCGGAACCTATGAGCTTATGTAGAATGAAAAGCTGCATCAGACAAACCGATGTTTAAAAACTCGCTGTAAACACTATTTTAAAATTGAAATTAGTACTTTTATCAGAACTTATCAAAATATCAACAACTGGTAAGAATTCGAGCCCATGATCTCATATAATAAAGTAGAAAGGGATTTTATTCAACAGCCAAATTTAAAAATTAATAAAGAATAATAATAATTCCACGATTCATTACTCAAGTAAAAAGTTAGAAGATGAGTTTGAAACATATGAAAGAAAGGGGGGAAAAAAAAATTATAAATTTCAGGACCTCAACATTTGTATTCTTTACATGACAACTAGTCACCTCTACAAATACACTGCTTGAATCAGCTATATCAGAACATCAAAAGGAATATCACTGTCCGAATGTTGGCACGTATCAAGGTTTTGGACACAGCTAAAACCTTTATTCATAAAGGGTCCTGTTAGCAAGGATACTAAGGTTGCAAGAACAGCCTTCACTTGAATTACAAGGAGAAATTAGAAAGTGCCCCATCAACCATGCAGTGATAATGAACTAATCATGCTTTATTATTTGAAATCCCATTCTCCAATTGAATACATTTTACATTTTATGCCATCATACTAAAACATCAGATCTTCTATTGTTCTCCAAATATTCTCATGTGATACTAGTACTCTCCTACAACTTTGATTCCAAATGGAGGATTGAGAATGTAGCCAAGCCTGTCAGAAGTTTAATTCCTTGAGGTTTTCCCTTACTAGACAAGACCTATGATAGCACATATTACTAGAATCACAACAACGGAACCTATCCCTCAAATCAGACCTATAAGTTGTCATATATCAAAGTAGAATAACTTAGAATCCAGGAAGCATTTCTTTTTCTTTTTTTTTGATAAATAAAATCCAGGAAGCATTTTGATGGGGAACATAAAAGAATTGGACGAAGATTAGGGATTAGTTTATTGTTATTTTTTATTTATAATTTTATTGTCTTGTTGGTCTTTAATTATGGTGGTTTCATCTTTGGAAAGTATTAATTAGGGCTTTCTTTGGATGCTTATAAACAGGCTATATGCAATAGGTTTAGGTAGGTAGACTTGAATGTTGAATTGAGAATATTGATATTGAGATATAGGGTTTGCTTTCTTTTCTTTGGGTGTGGGGACTTTTCCTTCCTTTAACATTTATTTTTACGGTCTACATCACATTTACTTCCCCCAAATGCTCACAGTACAATCACTGGCTTGTAGCTAACATTTTCAGCTATTTATCAAATTTTCCCCGTGTAACCTATTAGAGTTACTTCTTGCACATGAAGCATTTATTCACCCTTATTTCTTGGTGGTCTTTTATCATTCATCATTACTTAAAAGGCATTCATTCTTCAAGGATTTCAGCTTTATAGTGTGCTGAAGGAAGCTTCTGCAAACAAATGAGTCGAAAAGGCATCTAATTTAGCACCCAGACAAATCTAGTTCTACAAACTTTATGTACATCAACTTTATTAATGCTATATTGTTAACAACCATCTCCTCTAAAATTGCAAGCTGTTAAGAAATAAACATAACCATATATGTCAAGCCGCCTTAACACCCTCCTTACGTGCGAACCAAAATCTTGAACCAATGACTTCCTGGAACTAGAGCTGTAATACCTTGTTATTGTCAACAACCATTTCATCTAAATCCAAGTTTGAGATAATGGGTGACGTAACATGGCATTCGAGCTTTGGATAATTGTATCTCTAAGAATTACATTATCTCCTCTCCCCCGCCCATCTTGCCAATATTTGCCTGGTAGAAAGCTATCACTTGCACCAAAGCTTGTGCACCAGTTGGCAGTTACAATAAACCAAAAACGATGAAACGTTCGAAATGTTTGACTAATCCCAAAACATAGTGTGTGTGCTAGGTCAATAGTAGTATCACAAGCATTATTGGATATTTCAGCACTAGAACTCATGAATATCATAAATGATCATCAATAAGGGAAACAAATGTGACATAGTAAAGTAAACAAACTAAAGAAAGTAACACTAGCCAAGTTACAAAGTAATATGTATCTGATATCTGACAGAAGGGTGTTTTCACAAATGATAGATGACTAGTGTGCAAAGATTTAAAAAGGATGACCCAAACCCTCTTCTGTGGTTACAATTTCCAATTTCTTTTTGAGTCCTGCTACAGACATACCATTTTTTACTCCATTTTACACCACCTACTCACAATGGGAGTGAGCCCCACATCACCACATGGTGCCACTCCCATTGTGAGTTGGCGGTGGTGTAATCTTACACTTTTCTAAATAGCCCAAAGGCCAAAATGATGATGTTTGCAATCAACTGGCATGCTAAAGCCTATGGAGCAATCAGTTCCACTGGAAGGTCCACACATGTTTTATCATCTACAAGGACCCAAGGATCCTAGACTACAATTTATGTTCTCCACCTGAAGTGGCTAGGAGACAAAAATTGTGCCTAAATAGAAAAGAGAAAAAAAATGAAGAAGAAATAAAGATAGATGTTCCACTGGTTTATTTCATAAAGCCTGAATATTCAGAATTCCACATAGCAACTTCATAGACTTCTCCTAACAAATTTTAGGAGTTATCACTTCACCCAAGAACAAGGACACAAGTCAATAAATCAATGAAACAATTTCACAGAGAAGATCTGGAATAAGGAAACACGTCCCAAAACACCATGTTCATTAAAAGTGGTTTGTTAAAGAAGTGATTGTAATTAAGAATCTGCGGAACCAAGGTACCGTATCATTCTAGGATGACATTATTAAAGTTCTGTCTTAAGAAAAGGAAAGAGGTTTCAATACAGAAAAGTTGATATTGGTAAAGAATTGTAGTAAAGAAAATGAAAACAGAATGTCATTTCTTACCATGTAGGAGTACTGATAGGGGCAATGCAGCAGTAACAGTGAGTCCATTTCTTGTTCATCAGAAATCAGATCAACAACGAGAAACTCACGCGTGCTCCAGGGCATGATAAAGTTTTGAAACTCGTCGTCGAAGTAACGGCTCTAATCGGAAAGAAGGAACACCACTATGCCACCTTTTAGCTTCATACATCTCGTTCCACGCCTGTACTATCTCATCAATGTTGAACCCTAAGCCTACAGTTATAGTAAGTGATCAGAGATATTCCAAGCAAAAGTGAAAGAGAGATGGAGAAAAATTAAGCAATATCATATACTCTACCTTCAAGTGCAGTATCATTGGAACAATGGTTCTTTATCATAACAGCAATATCCGTTGGAGAAGCTCCGGCAAGTTCGAACTTTTCAACCGCAACCTCCAAACATTCTTGCCAGACCGGAAGCCCTAATTTGAATTCCATAATTGACCGTTCATAGAGCATTGTACCCCACAAAAGGTTAATCTGGGACCTCGCGTTTGCAGCCAAATCTGCAGCTTCTTCTGCAGATACATCTTTATATAATGCATCCAAACCAAACTTCTGAATTAGCGTTTTAACTTTATTTGGCTTCGATAGTTCATTTAGACGCTTCTCCTCGGCTTCCTCCCACATCTGCATTCCAGTCTCCATATTGTTCTCGGCGTTGTTATAAAGCTGAAGAACATCTGTAGTAGGCCAAGTTTCAAGATCAACATCGGTGCTGATTGCATAACACCAAGAGAGTTTTGCCTGCTCGAACTGTTGTTGCCCAAGCGCTAGAACGCTTTCGAAGAAATCTGGCTTAATTCTCAACGCTTCTTCATATCTCTTTCCTGCTTTCAAGTATTCCTTTTGAGCCCAATCATATGCGGTTTCAACCATTTCAAGTACTGATTCTCTAGAAGCATCTTCTGTGAAGTACACCCTTTTTCTTGCCCGGGACATGTGAACATTTCCCCAATTGAACAAGGCCAAAGCTGCCATCTCCTGAAACTTCTCCGCTGCTGTGTGAAAGAGCTCTTGGGCTTCTTCACTTGTAACTGTCTCTTCCATCGCCTCAGTGTAGAGCTTCATCCCAAGCTCATGAAGGTCCAAATATGCATCAGAATTAAACCCAACATAGTTATTGAAAATCTGAGCAAACTCAACAATCCAGTCATCAATGCAAGTTGGACCCATTTCAGTTTTCTTACCTTTCCCAATACTTCCATTCTCAGTAATGTTATTTTGTTTGGTATTAGGCTTGTTCACCTCCTCTTCCCTTTTAACCTTATCATAGAAAGGATCTTTCTCTGGACTGACTTCAAATATATACAGCCTGACAGAATTCGGTTGTTCAGCAGATGCTTCAGCCCACCTCAGCTCTTCGTTAGTGGTGATCGTGACCATATCACCTTCTTGGTCCCTGTATTTGATAAGTACGGCTTTTGAACTCGGAAAGCGATCACATATAATCTCTCTCAATTTCAAAAGGCTGCAATTGAAAGGCAACTGTGCCCATCTTATATCATCCCCAAATACCAATTTAACAGTTCTTTTAGGCTCTTCTTCCAAAACATTACTTATTTTTTCCCTCACAACCAGTTTATCTTCCGCATTCTTCTCCTCAACTTTGTCCTCACCTTTGTTTTCATTAGTTTTCTGTTCCGCATCCTTCTCCTCAACTTTGTCCTCACCCTTGTTTTCATCAGTTTTCTGTTCCGCATTCTTCTCCTCAACTTTGTCCTCACCATTGTTTTCATCGGTTTTCTGTTCTGCATTCTTCTCCTCAACTTTGTCCTCGCCCATGTTTTCATCAGCTTCCTCTTCTACCTCTTTCTCCTCAACTTCATCCCTGGCATTAGTTTTCTCTTCTACCTTCATCTCCTCAGCTTTGTCCTCGGATTTTTTTTCATCAGCTTCCTCTTCTACCTCCTCCTCGATTTTTTCCTCAGTTTTGTCATCAGGCTTCTCCTCAATTTTTTTGTTCTTCTTCTTTCGGGGCTTCTCTTTCACTAAATTTGGCAGATTTGAAGCACAAGGTGGTTCAACATATTCCGGAACTAAATCAACTGCCATATCATTTGTTCTGGTGCCTTTTTTCTCAATGGTTGTTTTCACTCGTTCCTCAATCTCCGTTGCCATGATATTATTCGGTTCCATTTTCAACACTGTACTTACATCTCTCAGTGCAAAATCCAGCCTATTCAAAGCCTCGTAACATCTAGCTCTCTTCAAGAGTGCTTTACTGTACTTGGGCGTGACTTCAAGAGCTAAATTGCACTCGTGGATTGCCCTAGGATATTCACCGAGACCCATCTGCATATAGCAAGCGGCCATGTTACTCCTAAGATAGGATACATCTATGTGGTTTCTCGGAAGCAATTTGATAGCTTTCTCGTATTTTAACATGGCTCCTTCATAGTCCCTCTTCTGAAACAACTTGTTCCCCTCGTCTTTCAATTCCTGGGACATCAAAATGAATACTTCTGTATCTTTATCATACACTTTCAGGTTATTTTCCCCAACTTTACTTTCTTTCACACTTGAATCACCCGGTTTTTTTCCCACCTCTTTCTTCTTCTTCTTCCCCATTTGCTTCCCCATCACAAACCCAACAATTCCAAATGACCAAAAACGTCAAACCTGGATTTCCTAAACTACAACTTTACTTTGAATCAAAATCCTACTGATCCAATCCAATCAAACATAAAATCACCACAACCCAAAGACCATTGCAGCATAAAAACCTCCAAAAAGGTGTGAATCAAGACATCAAATACATATTTTTCACAAATTTAACTTATATAAAATTGTATCGTATCGTATCTTCCAAATCCAATTAACCACATAAGAAAATGAAGAAAATTTGCATACCCACCATGCCAAACCCTATCACCTAACAACTCATCTAAAACCCAGTAACCAAATCTACATAAAACCTCAAATCAGGTGTAAACTTTGGCGAAAGAAGCTCACAAAACCCTAGTTTAGACACAAACTCAAATGGGTTCTGTTCATTATCATATAATATGCACATTCAAAACACCACAGAATTTCCAAAACCATAAAGAAAATAAGGAATTTTCCCTTCCCTCCAAATTAGGATTTTTTGATGTTAACCCAGAACAAAAAATACAAATCCCAATTCAGAGAGAGAGAGAGAAACTGACCTAATTCAGCTACAAACACCTATTCTTCCATACCCAAATCTTTCTTTTAGATAAATACTTGAAAAGGAAACTTATCTGTGAGACAGAGTCCCCCTCATGAACCTTCAAACTTTCCAAGAAATTTTCCGGGAAAACCAAGATAGAAACAGTAAGAAAAAGAAAAGGAAATTTTTTTTGCTTCTGTATGAGAATAGAGATGTATGTATGTATGTCTCGCTTTGGTTCTGCAGAAATGGAAGGAAAACCGACCAAATCATGTTGGTTATGTGTTGGCTTCTTTATTTTTTTATTTATATATATTTTATTTTTGTGTTGTAAAAAGGACTTTCACTGCTTAACGTAAACGCCACCAAAAAACCACGTTCTGAAAAAGTCGTTATTATTTTAAGTAAATTATGCTAGAAGCCCCTGAGCTTTATATTTTTTTCTGATTAAGCCCTAATCTCAATTTTCTTTCAATTTAATCCTTTAAGTTTTAAAATTGGTTCAATGCATTACTTTTCAACAATTATGGTCCTGTTTGACTCAATAGGGGTTGTTTATAATTTTTTTTATTTATCTTTTGTATTGGAAGCCTACATCAATGTTTAGGCTTCGTTTGGAATAATGGGTTGGGTGGGTTTGGGGCTATTTTAGTCACAAAAAAATAAAATAAATATTTTAATTAAATAAGACAAAATATAACATTCAAACCATAATTATTACATTTTTTTCTCACAAAAAGTCAAAAAAACTAAAAAAACTCTTTCCAAACGAGGCTTTTTAGTTCCAGGCTAAAATAGCCAAAAAATTAACCCACTTTTCAAATGAACCCTTAGTATACATAAATAGTTTAAATATATTTAAAAAAAAAACTAATTATTTGAAAGTTGATAAAATGATTCTTTAGCTTTTGTTTTATTTGTTTATTTATTAGGCTCGATTTGGGAATAAAAGAAAAAAACTGCATTTTGCAGCTTGGGCCAAAAAAGTCAAAAATATTTTTTTTGTCATCAAACCATTTGGGGAGCTTCTATGTGCACAACAAAATATACACTTTTTGCACATCCTCCTCTCTATATTTTTTGCACATCCTCTTCATTAAGTGTATGTATAGAGTAGGTTTGGTGTGGGTAAATAGAAGCTCCCTAAAGTTTAGGATAAATTACACTTATACCTCTTAAGGTTTGACTTTAATATACGTCACTCATTGACGTTTGAAAAATTATACTAACTCTCCTGTCATTGTAATTATTTAGACGGAATGAAAATATTGAACTCATGTACTATCTTTTTGCTTGTTTTGTTTTACTTCCTCTTTTTTCTTTTATTTTTTTTATTTTTTTTTCTTTCTTTCTTTCCTTTCCTTTGCTTTATTTTTTTTAATGTAAATTTCTATATTTTTTTACTAGAAGTTGTTGCATTTTATATAAATAGGGGATTTGTGAAATAAGACTATTAACGACATTGATTAAAATGTAATTTTCAAAACGCTAGGGGATGATGAGGTGTAATTTGGATCAAATCTCAAGAAGTGTCACTGTAATTTATCCTAAAGTTTATAATTTTATTTTTTAATATTTATATGTTAATCATTAATTAAAAAATAATTTTTTAAAACAATCAGGTGAAATTTCCCAAAATTATTTGATGGTTGAGCAATAATAAAAACACAGTAATAAAATAGAGAATGAGACATAAATGTTTCTTAAATGGTGGATCATGTGGGTTCCATATTTATGTCCCACCTCTCTGGTCATGTTGGTGCTTCCATGTGGGTTCCAAATTGGTGCTTTTGTAGTCAAAGATTCTTGCTTGCCACTATTTTTTTTTTTTTTGGGATAAATTACGTGATATTTTTGAGATTAGAATTTGTTTTTAATAATTTTTATAAATTTAATATAATTATATTAATTTTTTTAATATTTTAATTTATATAATATTTTGGTCCAATTTTATTATTAGTTATAGGATGCAAAAATAATATTATCATCATTTTTATAGTAAAATGTATATTTTATCTTTTATTTCTATAATTTTATATCATTTATATTAGTTCAGGTCTCTTAATCTTACTAAAAATAAAAGTTAGTATAATTATGTCAAAATTATAAAACTTATTGTATTTTTTTTCAAACTTTAAGAAAAGTCAATATAATTTACTCTTTTATTTATCAGAATATTTAGAGACTACTTATTATGAAAATTTGTCAAGAAAATTACTATATATGAAATAGCGTGGTTACAATATAATTTGCGTATTATGTAGTCTAAGGCCAAGTTTGGCAAATTCATAAAAAGTCAAAAAGTTATTCAAAAAGTTAAAAAGTTAATACTATTCTCCAAAAGTCAACAATTACGGCTGCACAACTCCCAATCTTAATTTTTTCCTGCAAATCAATTTTTACAATTTTTTATTACACATTTTTCTATAAAAAGTCAAAAAGTTAACCCAAACCTCCATATTTTTTCTTTCTCAATTTTTTAGTCCAAAAAGACAAAAAGTACACTTATTTAGGACACCCCAAACAACTCCTAAATTTGACAAAAAAAACTAAGTAAATTAATTATAATTTATATTTATAATTTACTTCTTCTATCGAATTAATCTCGAAGTTTTGATTGTATCATTTTTTGTTTTTTTTGTCATTTTCACACTTTGTTAATCTATTTGATAACATCATTTAAGAAATTTAATAAAAATTAAATACAAACTAGTTCATTTAAAAAAGAATGAATCATTTTCCATCTATTAAATTGAACAGCAATCACCCAATATATAGCTATAATAATAATAATTATAATAAGTCTTTCTTTCAATATTTTAACTCATACATATCATTAGAAAGTAGAGAAAGAGGAAGCATCCAGGATATTGTTCAAAATACATATGCTCTTTGGTGAGCTTTGACCATGCATGTCGCCAACTTGCCAGCTACTGCTTTTCATCTCTCTCTCTCTCTCTCTCTCTCTCCACACACTATAAATATCAATCTGATCCTTTGATTCCAATCAAACAAACAAACATCTCTCCCCCTACATACATCCTCGAGTTCGTATCATTCAAAGCATAGATTGGCTCATTTTCTCTGAAAATACTATGAAGATCGCATTTATATTTCTTTGCCTTCTTGTTCCCATTGTCACAGCCCAACTTCGAGTTGGCTTCTACAGCTCTACCTGCCCGCGTGCCGAACAGATTGTTCTACAAGCGGTACAGAAGCGGTTCAACACTGACCGTTCCATAACCCCGGCGTTGCTTCGCATGCACTTCCATGATTGCTTTGTTAAGGTAAAGAGTTTTATACTACTTCATGCAAAGCTTTAAATGGCATTATTGAGACGAATTGATATCTGTCAAAATATAAATAATAAGAATATTAATGTCTCTTTTGCTAACTCTATTTTTTAACTTAAAAGTCAAAAGTCACTAACATAATTTTAAAAAATAATAAATTAAACAAAAAAAATCAAAAATTTATTTTTCACTCTACTTTTTACATATTTTTTCATAAAAAGTTAAAAAATCACTTTAAATATATTAATTTTTTAATTTTTTTTACCTTCTATTTTAGTCAAAAAATTAAAAAAATATTAAACTACTACAGTAAAGAATGATTAAAACTGAAGACAGGCTGGAAAAGATGCTGCCAACTAAGCTTTCTCACGGTGTGTAAATGTATATGCTAAAAGGAAGGCATATTGAAATGAAGACATACATATTGTTCAGTTTAAGTGGTAAGAATTTTTTTTATGACTCAATTTTTCTCCAAAAAATTTACTTGGCATAAAGGTTTTACAACGCCAAAGAGGAGAATGAGACTCGAAACTAATAATTTGGGTAGAAGGTCATTTGGTAAAGAAGTTCGTTACAAAGAAGACTTTTATCACTTGAACGGCACACAATAAGTGTGCTTTTCTTCTAATAGTATAGATATATGGATTTGGTTTTTCTTCAATTTCAAATTTGCATGCCTTAAAAAAAATAGATAACAAGTGTGATTTTAAAAATAGATTATTCATTTTTTTATGACAAATGTGACAAATTAATTAAGTTACGATTATCAGATCAATCTAATTTTTTTTTGTGAATTATTATATATACAAAGGTCTTACAAAATAAACAGTTCAGATCGTTAAAATATGACTCATGGTAAGCCCCACAGATCAAGATAGAGAAATAATGAATGGCCATTATATAAGAATTGTCATATTTACATCATTTTATGTCAGTAACCAAACAATGAAATGTGAATGAACATCTCATTTCATTTTAATCTTATATTCATTTTCACTCTTATTCTAATCTCACTTCGTATTCTTACATAATAGACATAATCTTCTGCTGGTTCAAAAAACCAAAAAAGACATAATCTTCTGTTGTGTTTGAATTATGAATTTAAATATATATATATATATATAATTAATTTATGTTTCATTTATATTTTTCTAATCTATATTTCATTATGTTTTAAATTTATATTTAAATCCATGATGCAAATTTAGCATCAATTACAATCCCACGGTACAAACTTTCTAGGATAAAAGAAATTGATGAACAACCAATCCTTTTTTTTGTCTGCCATTAAAATGTGTCCTTTCCAAAAGAAGTCGAGTGCAAACGTTGGTATTTTCATCTAATAATTTTTATTATTTACATTGTTATATATATTACAAGATTGTTTTTTTTTTAGTTACAAAATAGATATGTAAATAAATTATATCGCATCTATGTTATGTTTAATCCCAACAAACACTATAGAGACTCAAACTCAAGTTTTGTACAAAAAAAAATAAAATAAAATATTTTACCACTAAACTAACCCCTGTTGATACAAGATAGTTACTTATTGAAAGTAAAATTCACCAAATTTGTTATTAATTAATAATGCCACATTATTCCCATCATTGTGATACTAAAATTTTACTGGTAATTTCCATACTCAAAGCATCAAAGCATGTGATAAAAATAAAAAGAAAGGGAAACTAGTGGGGCCCCGTCATCAATTAGCCTCGAAGAATATTGCACGTTCCCTCTCATCATTTACAATGCAACTACTTGTGGTTGTGGCAAGGGAAACTTTTTCCCGAGAAATTGTGTTCATAAATAATAGGCTAAATTTCACTTGGAGTTGCAGCTGTGCGTTCTCTTTCATAATCTAAATTATTTATTTTATAAAATTGAAATCAAATTAAATTAAGTTTTAAATACCATTAAATGAGATCGGTTGTATAAATTTTTTTCTCCACTCGACTCCATTTATGGTTATTTCGTTAGTCAAATTAAAGAGATTCATGTCTCTATTTACTATACTAGTCCATGTTAATCTAAGTCTACTCGTTTCCCTAACACTATCATCTACCGTCACTGTATTGTATCTCTTCACTACTGTCCCTGTCTGTTTCCGTTGTATATGACTAAATCATCTCAATTTATTCTCTCTCAATTTATCTTCTATTGGCACTACTCCTACCCATTCTCAAATATACTAATTTCTAACTCTATCTTTTTTAGTCTTGTCATACATCCACCTTAACGTCCTCATCTTAGCAACACTCATCTTATCTACATGTTGTTTTTTAGTTGCCCAGCCTTTCGTTCCATATAACATCGTTGGTCTAATAGTCGTTCTATAAAACTTCCCTTTTAGTCTAATGGGTACTCGTTTATCGCATAATAAGCCACCCTGCCTGAATTCTATAGACCATATCTGCTCCAATCTCCCAAGTCATTGTGATAATTGATCTTAAATAAGGAAAATGTTCACTCTTAGCTAGTTCATAGTTCTTAATCTTCACTTCTCATCTGCTTCTATTGTGACTGTTACAAAAATTACACTCGATATACTCTGTCTTAGTTCTGCTTATTCTAAATTCTTTAGATTCAAGTGTTTTTCTCCAAATATCTAACTTAGTGTTAACTCATTTTCTAGTCTCATCCACTAACACGATATCATCTACAAAAACTATACACCATGACACATCATCTTAAATATCTCACGTCAACTTATCCATAACTAAAGCGAAAAGATAAGGACTTAATATTGATCCTTGGTATAACCCTACAGTAATTAGAAATTCACTCGTCTCTCCAGCAGGCGATCTAACAGTGGTCACCATTGTAACGCCCGAAAATTTGAAGATATCATAATAAGGTTTAGAACTTAAAACCAATTTTCTTAATTAAAAACTCTTCATCAATGTTGCCACTAAGTTTACCATTATCCATTAATTAACAATACATAAATTAAAAGTTCTTAAATTAAAACTCCAATAAAACTCAAGACTTAATCTTAGTATATGAAAAAAAAAAAAAAAAAAAAAAACTAGAGAAAAACTAAAAAACTTAGAAAAATGGTTCATGGAACTTTGGCACGCTTCAAGCTAACCAGGGTTGAATGTTGCCGTCCAATACCTCGGTGTTTTCTTCGGTTTCTTCGATACCTAGCATGAAATGCCAGGGCAATGAGAATGCTAATGTGCGACGAGCTCAATAAGATACTACAACCCGAAAATACCCACCTTGATAATAATACTCACAATTAATGAATATTATATAGTAACAGAATAACAAGCAGCATTTAATAAGCATAACATGAATGCTATTAGTTGAAATAATAACAATAGATAATAAGAACAATGGCAAGCGGAAGCAGTATTTCATTATATGGAAAAATGTCAACTTTTCTTTTAAATTCACATAGATTTAGTTTATCAGATAAGTTTAAGTAACTCACCGCGGAGCACTATTTCCACTCAATCGCTAAACAATGGCCAGGAGGCAATTTTGACTCCCCATTGGTCAAATATTCAAATGTTACTTGTTGTAACTACCAATGATGACCACGCACCAGGGTTACGTACCCGAGTTGTGACATCACGGTCTGCCCCAAGAGAACGGTTTATGTTGTGACACCAACCTTATATCGCCTACACCGATAAGAGCCGAAATACCTTCCCATACCATGTTAGGATTCACAACTCACTTACATAATATTCTAAACTAGGCTCACCCAATCACTTTTAAATTTTAATGTATCATTGGTTCAATTTTGTGTTTCTTTACTTCGTCGAATTCATATTTTGATGCATATACGAGTTTTAGTTTGAAAACAATAGTGACATAATGTTTATATAGCACAACACAATCATATATGGCAACTGAAATAAATATGATAGAATGTCTTAGGAATCATCACAAAATTTCTTAAGAATTCACACACTTTTTCTTTCAGCATTGTATGGTCAGACAGAAAAAAATATGAAACCCATACCAAACGAAGTTCAACCATTATAATATTTTAACTAGTGCTAGTTCATCGCGTTAGGAAAATATTTTGAGAAGAATACCAAGGCTAAAAACGATATTAAAATGGAGAAATAAAATTTGGAGAAAACTGGTTTTTCTGGGACAGTGAATTACATTAACTTCCAGTACAAGTGATCTATGTTTGAAAAATAAAAAAGGGCCTCAAACGGTGTCAAAAAGAGGTATGGTCAGAATGGTTTGCTAGATATTTGAGTTTAGTACATATTTCTAAAAGAGTTTGAAGACTGAATATAGCGATCCCGGTTTTGACCCGACTTTTGTTATATTCCGGACTCGGGTTTCGTGGTTTGATATTGTTATCCATGTCTTATTTTCTCTCATTTGTCTTTAGGTTTGAGTATTGGAATGTCTTGGGCTTGTTTGAAACAGGTTGGTTGCTAGTTATTCAAATGTTTGTTGTTTAGAAATTTGCCTCTTCGCTCGAGCGAGGTTTCTTGCGCTCGAGCGAGCGTTAAGTGTTCCTAGTATTTTTCTCCAAACCTGTAGAATTTCTGGGAGGGTAAAGTTCTTCGCTCGAGCGAGGCTTTTTGCGCTCGAACGACAGTGTGCGTCTGTAAAACTTCTGAAGGTATGTATTCTGCACTCGAGCGACACTTCTTGCGCTTGAGCGAGGTCACTTATTGTGTCTGGTCGCTCGAGTAACAACTCTTTCGCTCGAGCGAGCCTCGCGTATATCAATTCGCAACAACTCATTTTTACACAGGAATTTTGTATCTTTTCACCCCAAAATGCTAAGTCGGCTCCTTCTCTCTCTAAAACTTGACTTCTTTCTACAAATACTGTAAGATCTAAGCACCTCTACCCTACTTCCTTTGAGAAAAAAGTGGAGCATCCCGTGGGCTTCCATTTGATTCGAGTAAAAACGAGTTTGGGCAATTTTTGAAGTTTTTCCTCTTCTTTTTTGGGCTTCTACTCTTGAGGTAGGAATATTCTACACTTTGTTATGATCTTTAACCTAGTTATTTGTTATTATGTATAAATGATGAGTTTTGGGTAAAGTTAGGGTTTGGACTCAAATTGAAAGAGGGGTTTCTATGTTGGGTTCTATAAATGGATTTGGGGCTTTGAATATGAGGTTACCTTGGGTTAAAATGGTAAAATTTGGCCTTGGGATTAATATTTGAAAAGGGAGAGATTTGCCCTAATTTGCGTTGAATGATTATTTTGTATAAAGAATGGAGTTGTTATGAAAAATGTGAAATTGGGAGGATGTATGAATGAATGGTGTAGTTGGATTTGTTAAATCACTCACCTATGAAAATTTGATAAAATATTTGTTATATAGATTGTATATCTGTTTAAAAATATATGTTTTAGGCTATCAGTGAAAGATAGCTATGATTGTTGTAGAAATTGCATGAGGATTAGGTAAATTGAAACTAATCATTTAAATTATGTCATTGAATATGATGGTATGATTAAATCATTGAATATGTGTTGCGGATAGTCATTGTATATGACGATGTTTTGGATACATTGTATATGTATAATTATTTGGGAGGAGAAAGAGGATGTGCTCCATTGTTTGGGAGGAGATAGGGGATGGACTCCATTTAAAATTAAGTTGGCTGGAGTGTCCAGGGTGAAAGTCTCGAAATCTTGTATATATATATATATATGGGTGGCGATTCCCTCAGATGAAAATTCCGTAAAATAGCATGTTGAAATGTTTTGAACAATAGATGTTATTGAGTTGTGAACCAATGAGTTGTAGTCTCATTTGAGTTGTTTATATAACAATGAACTAGACTCATGAATTGACTTAAAATGAATGAATGGAAATGGATTGAGACGTGAATATCAATATTGAATGGTCATGAAAAGATGTAAGTTGGTTAAGTATGTTGAGCATTTATCTGACAATTATATCTTAGTTAAACCTCATATATTGTGTTAGTCTCTCTCTACTAGGCTTTGGCTCACCCTATTTAGGAAACCATTTTCAGGTACAGGTGATATGCTTCCTCCAAGAACATAGCTTGGGAGGACTTAGGAGCTGGAGGCCCTATTTTTTGTTATTTTTGTATTTAACTGTTTATTCAAGCCGAGGGCTTTAAATATATAGAGCTTATGACTCTCTTTTGTTGTAACCAAGTTATGTCTTGGAAATATGTAAGCCCGTAGGGCGTTTATTTTGTTGTTATTAATTAGTGTTACATATTGTAATTTCAGAATGAACATTTATGAAAGTGTAATGCATGTAATTTCTTTTGTAATATAAACTCTGATATATAAAAATATATTAATTTCGTTTATATTCTCACCGCTTATGAGTTGGATTATTGGTATCATTTTTTGGTGTGTGACACTGAAACCCAATGGAAGATGGTCAAATAATTTTTCTATGAAAACTAGACAGATTCTGTCACATTTTGGAAAAATTGGCGTTTCTCTCTCAATACTTAAAAAAAAAATAAAAATAAAAAATTATGAAACTAGCGGCATTTGAAAGGTAACTTAAAAATCTAACTTTTCTAATTTGAATCACTTGAAAACTCATTCTGTAGAATAAACGGTGACCTGGTAAAGTTAGCATTGTTGCTGCCTCCAGACAGCAATGAAGTTAAAAATATGTTTTGACCACGAAACGTTGTCAAATAATTTTTTCGATATTCTAACACCTTGAAAACATGTTGAACTAACTCTAGTAGTTTCGGATTTTATGAAAGTGTTCTTATGAGTATGTTTGGGTTTATTCAAAACGGATTAAAAATTTGTTTTGCTGGAAGTTCATTATTTTGTGAAAAACACACTTTGTGTTCACCATGAATCATATGCAAGACTATAAAAATTATTTCTTGCTATTATTCCCATGTAAAACTCTAATCCTTCATATTTACTTTCATTAGTGGGAACAGGGAATAGATGAAAACAATATTTATGAAGAGTGAACACAAATTCATAAGCATGCAAGATTATTTCAAACAATGGAGAATATTTGAACACATAAGAAGAAAGATCAGTAGGTAAACCATCTAATCCATACTTGCAAGAAGGATAAAAATCATATAATCATAAGATTATCATTCTATCAAAATGTAGATATGCATTGAGCTATTGTGTATTAACAATGCACACTCTTGCATATTTTTAATATATAGATTCAGTTAAGAAAAATATCTAAAGGATGATAGAGGTTAAGTATTCCTACCTCAAGAGCTTTTACAAACAATTCTCAAAACTACTTCTAAATTGGTAACCACCAAGCACTCTCTCCTCTTCGCCTCTTTTTCTTTTCTTTTCTACTCTTCCTCTCTTTTTCTTTTCCTCCGCCGTGGAAATGAAAATGGGTGAATAGTGCTCTATATGTAGGAGCTTGGAGACAATTTCTTTTATTTTTATTTTATTTTTCCTCTTGGCTTGGAATTATCATCTATATGTATAGGTTTCAGAGCATGCTTCTATGCATGCTTTGGCATGCTTTGACAGCAGCCTCTTGGCTTGGGATTATCATCTATTTGTATAGGCTTTAGAGTATGCTTCTATGCATGCCTTGGCATGCTTTGATAGCAACCTCTTGGGAAGAAAGACAGCCGAATTCCTCTACCCAAAACAAATCTGATTTCCTCTTCTTTTCTTTTCTTTTTTTTTTCTTTTGTATACAAAATAAAAATCAATGAATATAAATAACTTAGTCACTGAATATTTTACTTCCTACTATCTTCTGATTAATTTAGTTACTATTTGTTTAAAAATTTCCGCAACTGTATTTAGATATACAAATTTAATCACGTAAGGATAAATAAATTTATTTAAAAGAGTTTAATATTGGTAGTAATCATGATGCTATTAACATTATAATTTAATAGTTTAATAATTACTATTAATTGACTTAATATTATAATATTATTATAGGTAACTAAAAGACTTGAGATTGAACCAATTAATCTCCATGGGTTAATTTTCTTGTACACAAATTATTAATGCAAAAATTTATACAGAATGATATATATTAAGAATTAGATTTGTGTAGTCATAAAAGTGACGACAACGACGGCGACGATGACGACGAAAACAATAATAATAATACTATGAAGATAAAAATTTCACTAATTAAATAATTAAAAGTTAATTATAGAATTTCGTCACAAAATGTTGTTATGGAATTGGATTATGGATGTTGATTACAAAATTTAAGTAGCTAAATATAATTACCAAAATAATTTAGTATGCAAAAATACGATTCTCACAACCTATTCCCCTTAAAATAATTTTGTCCCCAAATTTTAACACATGCCTTTATCTTCAAACAACTGAGGGTAATTGACTCGTATTGCATCCTCTCTTTCCCAGGTAGACTCCTCCACTCCTCGGTGCTGCCACAACACTTGCACCAAGTGGATGACTTTGCCTCTCAGGTTCTTTTCTCGCTGATCCATAATATTTATAGGTTTTTCCTCAAAACTTGCATCTTTATTGAGATCAAGATCTCCCAAGTTGATAACATGGGAAGGGTATGGCTCATACTTCCGTAACATTGAGATGTGAAAAACATTGTGCACTACTGCGAGCTATGGTGGTAGTGCTAAACGGTATGTCACCTCTCTTACCTTGCCCAGAATTTCAAAGAGTCCCACATAATGAGGTGCAAGTTTTTGTTTCTTCCTGAATCGTGTAGTACCTTGATGAGGTCGAACTTTGAGAAAGACATGATCCCCTACCTCAAACGTTAAGGGTCGTCTCCTTTGATTCGCATAGCTCTTTTGTCGACTTTGGGCTGTGATTAGTTGTTGTCAGCTTCCCTTACTTCAATCTAACAGACTGGTGATCGACAAGGTTGTCCATAAAGTGTTTCATACGGTGCCATTCCAATACTGGCTTGGAAACTATTGTTGTAAGCGAACTCAACGAGAGATAGGTGTTTCTCCCAACTTCCCTTAAAATCCATAACGCAAGCTCGAAGTAAATCCTCCAAGATTTGTATCGTCCTTTCAAAGTTCTCATTTGTTTGTGGGTGAAATGTCGTGCTAAACCATAGGATTGTTCCCATTGCCTTCTACAAGCTTTGCTGAAATTGAGAAGTGAATTGAGGATCACGATCAGACACGATACTAATTGGTACTCCGTGTAATCTGATCATTTCTTTGATGAACAATCTACTGAGTGAATCTAATGTACTGATGACTCGACAGGTAAGCATCAGGCTGTCTTAGTTAGTCGATCCACCACTACCCACACGCCATCATGTCCCTGTGGTGATCGAGGTAAACTAGTTACAAAATCCATAGTTATGTGTTCCCATTTCCACTCTGGGATTAGTAAGGGTTGAAATGTCCTTGCCAGTCTTTGGTGTTTAGCCTTTACTTGTTGACATGTCAGGCACTGTGACACAAACTTTGCTACATCCCTTTTCATTCTACCCCACCAATATTGGCGTTTTAAGTCTTGGTACATCTTAGTACCTCTCGGATGTATTACGAATACTAAATGATGGAATTCCTTAAGTACCTTTTCCCTTAGTGAGTTTTTGTTTGGCACGAACATTCGACCTTGATATTTCAAACTCCCATCACTGTGAATTTCCCAACTAGGCATGGTTTCACTAGATTCTATTCGTGCCTTGATGAATGCTACCTCCTAATTGTACTTTTGTGATTCTAATATCTCACTCAAAATTTTAGGCGTAGCAATTTGAGCACCAAGGTAAGCCCTTTCATCTTGAACCTCCATCTGTACCCCAAATTCATTAAGCGTTCTAACTATATTCCATTCTCTACGTGTTAAACAGGCAACAATCCATCTGTTCTTGCGACTTAGCGCATCTGCCACCACGTTAGCCTTGTCGGGATGATAAGAAACGATAAATTGGTAATCCTCGAGATACTCCCTCCAGCGTCTCTGACGCATGTTCAGGTCCTTTTGGGTGAACAGATACTTCAAGCTTTTGTGATCGGTGAATATTTCAAACTTTTCACCATACAGGTAGTGTCTCCAAATTTTGAGTGCGTGAACTATAGCTGCTAACTCCAAGTCATGAGTGAGATAATTCTTCTCGTGGTTCTTCAATTGCCTTGATCCATATGCCACCACCTTGCCATTTTGTATCAATACGCACCACAGACCTTCTTTGGAAGCATCACAATACACATTGTACCCAACGTCACATTCTGGTACTATGAGAATAGAGGCACTTGTCAATCTTTTCTTGAGTTCTTGTAATGAATTTTCACAAGACTTGTTCCATTCAAACTTAACTCCCTTTTGAGTCAAATGTGTCATTGGTTTGGCCAATTTTGAGAAGTCTTGAATGAATCTTCGATAGTAACCGGCTAATCCTAAGAAACTACGAATCTCAATGTGTTCTTAGGTTGCTTCCATTTTTGTTACTGCATCTACTTTAGTTGGGTCCACTGATATTCCATTCTCGGAGACGACATGACCTAGGAATTTCACCTCTTTTAGCTAGAACTCACACTTACTGGCCTTGGCTTATAATTGATTCTCTCTTAAAACTTGTCATACAATCCTTAAGTGTTTCTCATGCTCCTCTTCAGCATGCGAGTAAATTAATATGTCATCAATAAATACTACCACAAACTGGTCCAGGATGGTGTGAATATTTTTCTCATTAAGCTCATGCACATGCCTGGTGCATTAGTTAGGCCAAATTGCATCACTACAAACTCATAGTGGCCATAACGGGTTCAAAACGCAGTCTTAAGAATATCTTCTTCCTGAATACGCACCTGGTGATACCCAGACCTGAGGTCTATCTTTGAGAAATACATTGCCCCTCTAAGCTGATCAAAAAGATCATCAATCCTAGGTAGTGGATATTGATTTTTAATGGCGAATCTATTGAGTTGTCGATAATCAATGCACAACCTAAGTGTGTCATTGTAGACACCCCATTTTTTGACCGACCTTAAGACTCAGACGTTACCGATTGAGCTCTTGGTGATGTTGCATATTGTGCTCGTTCTGAGGTTGCGGAGTCTTGGCTGCGAGCCTTACCTCCAGACTTCGGGGCTCTTTTGTGCTTTGCCTGGATTTGCGAACCAGGTTCTGTTTTCTCTGTTTTCTCAACCTGAAGGGAGGGAGAGGTCTCGTAGACCATCTCTTAGTGGCCGTAGGCTACGTTTCATGGTCGTAGGCCATTTTTGCTAGTTTGGAGTCCGGTTTCCGGTTTTTCGGAGCCGTTGGCCATGTGCCTCGGTTCAGAACTGCTTAACCACCTCCGTTTGCTCCGATTTTTGACATGCATCTTATTTGCTCCCTTTTGAGGGACACTATGGCTCGAAAAACCAACTTCGTGGTTGAACACCACTTCCGGTGTCTAACAGTCAGTTTTTGGGGCCTCGGGCTGCGCGTTTCGGCCCCCGAACCTCCATTTTGCATCAGTTTGAGTTCATTTTTGGCAGGGACCTCTGTTTCATTGTTAGAAAGGTCGTAGAAGGATAGGAGGCCAGTAATTGTTCTAACAACCAGTTTTTATTTCTCCATCGCCCTCTGTCGTCCGTTTTTCCCACTTGAAAGCCAATGTTGACCACCCTAAGGCCACTTTTTCTTGCCCCAAACCACAATATTTGTGTTGTAAACACCTGGGAGGCCACCAATATCATATGGCCGGCCAGTAATTTTGTGTGACCCTTTTGAACTCCTCCTAAAAGTGGCCTTTTCTCTCTCCTGGTTCATTCTCTCCAGTTTTTGACCACATGGTTGTGTTGTGCATACATGGGAGGCCACCAATCTGGGGTGGCCGGCCACTAATACTGCTTGAACCTTTTGACCCTTGGCCGGCCGGCCATGGGGAGAGCCGGCCGGCCACCTAAACCCTAGGAAACTGGCCGGCCATGATCCTCTCTCCAGGTACTTTACAGAAATATATTCTGTTTCCCCTCAGATTTTGTATCCAGGGGGCTGCACTTTTGGAGGGAAACTTGAATTCCTTTCCCCCCCCATTTTTCCCCCCTTTTCTCCACTCCTTTACCTATATATCCAGGCCCCCCAGTTGTGTTTTGAGGGTTACAAAAAATTGTTTAAGGCTCTTGCATTACATTTCTCTCCCTCTCTACTCCAAGCACCAAAATCCTTCAAATCCTACACCATTTTACACTACACCTCATAGAACAAGGCCTCCATACTCCATACCAGCAGTTTGAGGCTGTTTTTCAGAGCTTAGGAGCACCCAAACTTGGTCCAAAGGCTGTCAAAGATTGGTTCTTCAAGGGTAGGTCTCCTTCTCCTCTTCTTGGCTCTATTTTTGCATACAATCTAAGCTATACTTGCTTGCATATTTGGGCTCTGACCCTAACTGAAAATAGCATTATTTTGAGCTCCTTTTCATGTTTGTTTAAGGGCCTCTCCCTGTTTGAGGCTTCCTTTTAACACTTGCTTCTTTACCTCTCTTGTATGCCTCTTTCTTGCATAGTATTTTAGGCTCATTTTTAAATTGTTTTGAGCTCGGTTATAAACTGTAAAGTGGCTTATTTTGAGCCCTTATTAAAAATTATTGAAGGACTCTTCACTGTTTGAGGCTTCCTTTTGACACTTGCCTCTTTATCCCTCTTTTGGCCTTATTTTTGCATGTTTTGTTAGCCCCTTATGCTTGTATTTTTGGGCTCTGGTCCGAACTATAAATAACCTTATTTTGACCCCCTCTTCATGTTTGATCAAGGGTCCTTTGCTGTTTGAGGCTCCCTTTTTTCTCTTTGTGTTTAAACCTCTTTTTAGGCCTTATTTTGCATAGTATTTTAAGCTTGCATATACACTGTTTTGGGTTTGGTCACTAACTGTAAAATACTATGTTTTGGGCCCCTCTTCAACTTTATTGAAGGGACCTCCTCTGTTTGAGGCCAGAAACCATCACTTGCTTCTTTGTCTCCCTTTTGGCCCATTTCTTGCACAATGTTTTAGGCCTGTTTGTGTTTAGATCCGTGGCTTGTTGTAAACTGTAAAGTACTTCATTTTGAGCCCATCTTCAACTTTGTTCAAGGGCTCTTGGCCATTTAGGGCCAGAAACTGCTACTTGCTTCATTACCTCCCTTATGGGGCCATTTTTGCATGCTAGCTTAGTCCTATTTGTGTCCTTTGTTTGGCCTTGCTTAAAACTGTAAATATGCTTGTTTTGGGACTTTCTTGATTGTGTCTTCACACTTCATGTTCAAATAATGCATGCTTTGCATAGCCATAGGTCGTTCCATGTACCTAATTTCATGTTTCGGGTCTCATTCCATGTATCGGGTGCTATGTTTCCATGTTTTGGAATCATTTTGCATCACATTTTAGTGCTGAAACTTGCATGTTTGTATGCCATATTTCGTGCCTTGCCATGCCTTGTTAGAGTGGCATTTGTGCCTTAGGATCGGTCTTCGATTTGCGTGCATGTGTGCGCGCATTTCGAGTGTCTCATTTTCATCTAATGGCCTCTTATGTGAGTGTGGCTGAGGTCCACTCATGTTGGTGTAAGTCCATTATGCATTGTGTATGCCATTTCATTTCATAGCATTGCGTATGCTAGGTTGCATGTTAGAGCATTGTGTATACCTTGTTACCTCGTGCATTGTGTATGCCATTTCATAACATTGTGTATGCTAGGTTGCATGTTAGGATTGCATTCATGCATGTCATGCATATCGCATTGTGCTTAGGATAGGAGTTAGACCAAGCACGGGAAACGAGGGACGTTTCGTACTTCGAGTGACGGAATGTGTCTCAATTCCCAGTCACCGACACTCCGAATTATCCATGATGGAGTTTAGGTTTTGTTGTGTTTATATGTGCATTCATTTCATATTGAGTCGTGCAATTCGACTTCTCGGCCATCATGCATCGAGATGCGTGATTGGTGGCACGAGGATCGAGGCATGCATACATTTGTGAAAATACATTGCCATGCCCTTTTCCTGCTCTCTGTTGCAGCAAATCAAGAATCAGTAGCCTTTCAAAGGCCTTGCACAGCATTCCGGCATCAATCACAAACAGAGGCTAATTGGGGCATCGCAGTGGATTTCCGTGCCAAGCAACCCGAGCATGCATCATCTATCATTCAGAACAGAGTCGAGGCAGTCCCTAACTTGCATGTTAGTTTACCGCTTTCCTAGTTAAATTTGTTATTTAATTTGGATTCTGTACATATTTGGACTGTATTATTTATTTGGACTGTACTATTTATTCGGGACTGTATATTATTTTATTCAGACCCTCTGTGCGAGGGCATAATTGTAATAAGTGTGCGTGTGTGTGATGCATGTCTTCCAATCCCACGTCTTTCTCCCTTTTATTTACCAGCTTATATTGGTTAGATTAGGGCATGTTTCAATTAGCATACAGTATGATAGCATGTTTGCATTCATTCATCTGTTTTGCATGCACCGGGCTCGGCGCATCATACTAACTGCATTGTATTTTCAAATCCAAGTTGAATACATGTTAGTTGCCGCATTCCATATGCCATGTTTAGAATAGCCGAGCCTGCTATAGTTGCATTTTTGCATGTGTTGCATTAGGCATTTCTGTATATTTAGGATCATGCATGATTTTCTAATTAGCTTCTGTTTTGGCTTGGAGTACTCGGTAAGTTTTACGCTTTAGCATCCTTGCATGCGTGTGAGTGACTGCCATGAATAGCATGCTTACCATGAGGCTATGTGCTTATGTGATATAACTACCTGAATGCCTGTGGGTGAAGGTTGGGTTATTTGGATTGGAACAAATTCCATCGCACCTGTGTGTTTTAAGCCCACTAGAATAGTGGCAAATCATGTTTTTCATCCTATAGCGACCACCTTGACGGTGGCAAAATCCACGTCTTAGCCCTACTTGCGAGTAAGCACCATCAAACCATCTTCCAAACAAAATAGAAAACATGAGATGTTTTTTTCCAATTCAAGGGCGTATCCAGTCTATACCTTGTATGCTGTGGCGCATAGAAGGACTACAATGAAATCTAGGCTAATAACCGGAAATAAGAACGGCATAATGTTTCAAAATAGATATCATGGTTAGTAGAGGCTGATCTTTGATCAGGCGAGTGTGGGTGCTCACATGGTGACCTTCCCTAATCGTACCCAAGTTCCCGAGCCGAGGCAACTTTGGTGATGACGGACACGTGGCCTTAGGCAAACAAGTCAGGGTTTCTTAAATTTCTCCAAAATAAAATATTTAGGTGGCGACTCTGTATCTGGCAAAGCAGTCCATGCTTGGCACTTCTTTCAAAATCTGTTTTCTCAAAACGATTTGCCGGATTTGGACTCTTTGGTTCAGATTTAGAACCGTGACAAATTGAGAGTCCGAACTGTAGTGAGCCCAATATCGAACGGAACGGGGGACTCAACACTCCTGGGGTGTTCGGGGACGTCTACAGTCATCTTTCTTTTTAACAAATAAGGTTGGTGCTCCCTACGGGGACGTGCTTGGCCTTATAAATTTCTTGTCCAATAATTCTTGCAACTGTGTCTTTAGTTCTCTTAATTTAGCTGGTGCCATACGATGTGGTGCCATTGAGATAGGTGATGTACTAGGTTGTAGTTCAATGGTAAGGTCTACTTCTCGCTTTGGGGATAGTCCTAGTAACTCCTCTAGGCAGACCACACGAGGTAGCCCTAATTCTATACGATCATTGCCTTCCAAAACTAAGCTAGCTAGCCACCCAGCTAGGTGATCGGGCCACTTTGACTTTCCAAGTGTCAGTGATAGGGAATCTCGTTTATCTCCCTTAAATTGGAATTGTGTTCCGTCATGAGAGTAGGTAGTCATCATCTTTCAATAGCAATTAATAGTGGCTTTATGGGCTAATAACCAGTCCATTCCTAGGATAGCGTCAAAGTCTAACATTTCCATGACTCGTAGGTCGCAAGTTAAACGCAAACTGGAGACTCCTAGTTCACATGATTTGCATACAAGATCTACTCAAGTTTGACCTCCTAATAGTGAAGCTACACTCATAGGTGTTTCTAATCGTTCAAGCTCTAATCCCAAGATTCACACAGTTGTAGTAGAGAAGAAAGAGTATGACGTAGCTACGACAATAGCATCTAAAAATTCAAATGAAATTTGAACAAACGGTACAGTCGGATGACATGATGGTTTTGAACTTTTAATAAGGTTAAGATTATGGAGCTGGTGACCAAACTAGATATTTGAATTGAAATTGTGTTTGGCCATACACATTTCAAACCAAATACCTAAGATTCTTCACCCTATAAGGATTAAAAGAGTACAACTGGTTTTCAAGAGTACAACATACAAGATACAATAATCAAGGCTCAAAATTTGCCGATTGATCATCTTAACGCAATACTTTTCCAAATTGGAAAGGTTCAATCAAGATACAGAAGTGATTATTTTATATTCGACAAATTTGGCGTTAAGCTAGAGGGACAGTTAGGATCAAACAAGGATAGTTACTATGATTAGCATAAAGCTCGCATAAATTATGAGTCACATAACTCTATTCCTTCTAACACATGACACTACTCCTCAATTGTGGTTAAACCTCTTCCCGCCGTCCCTAGGTAATCTAACCTAGAGCTCTGATACCATATTGTGACGTCCCAAAATTTGAGGACATCATAATAAGGTTTAGAACTTAAAACCAATTTTCTTAATTAAGAACTCTTCATCAATGTTGCCACTAAGTTTACCATCATCCATTAATTAACAATACATAAATTAAAAGTTCTTTAATTACAACTCCAATAAAACTCAAGACTTAATCTTAGTATATGAAAGAAAGACACAAATACAAAAAAAAAAAAAAAAAAAAAAAAAAAAAAAAAAACTAGAGAAAAACTAGAAAACTTAGAAAAAAGGGTTCATGGAACTATGGCACACTTCAAGCTAACCAAGGCTGAATGTTTCCTTCCAATACCTCGGTGTTTCTTTCGATTTCTTCGGTACCTGGCATGAAATGCTAGGGCAATGGGAATGTCAATGAGCGACGAGCTCAATAAGATACTACAACCAGAAAATACCCACCCCGATAATAATACTCACAATTAATGAATACTGTGTAGTAACAGAATAACAAGTAGCATTTAATAAGCATAACAAGAATGCTATCAGTTGAAGTAATAACAATAGATAATAAGAACAATGGCAAGCGGAAGCAGTATTTCATCATAAGGAGAAATACCAACTTTTCTTTTAAATTCACATAGATTTAGTTTATCAAATAAGTTTAAGTACCTCCCTGCGGAGCACTATTTTCACTCAACTGCTAAACAATGGCCGCGGGTAATTCTGTCTCTCCATTGGTCAAATATTCAAATGTTACTTGCTGTAACTACCAATGATGCCCACGCACTAGGGTTACATACCCGAGTCGTGACATCACGGTTTGCCCCAAGGGAACGGTCTATGTTGTGACACCCGCACCACCAACCTTATATCACTTACACCGATAAGAGCCAAAATACTTTCCCGTGCCACAGTAGGGTTCGCAACTCACTTGCGCAAGATTCTAAACCGGGATTATCCCACAGTTCAATTTCATGTTTCTTTACTTTGTCGAATTCACATTTTGATGCATGTGCGAGTATTAGTTTGAAAATCACAGTGACATAACGTTTATATAGCACAACACAATCATGTATGACAAACCAAATAAATATGATAGAATGCCTTAGGAATCATCACAAAATTTCTTAAGAATTCACACGCTTCTTCTTTCAGCACTGTATGGTCAGACAGAAAAAAATATGAAACCCATACCAAATGAAGTTCAACCATTACAATATTTTAACTGGTGCTAGTTCATCGAGTTAGGAATATATTTTGAGAAGAATACCAGGGCTAAAAATGATTTTAAAATAGAGAAATAAAATTTGGAGAAAACTGATTTTTCTGGGACAGTGAGTGACACTAATTTTTAGCACAAGTGATTTGTTTTTGAAAAATAAAAAGGGGCCTCAAACGGTGTTAAAAAGAGGTATCGTCAGAACATCTTGCTAGATATTTGAGTTTAGAACATATTTTCAGAAGAGTTTGTGTCACGACCCAAACCCGCCCCTATGGGTTTAGTACCGTAACCGGCCAGTAATCCGAGATTACCGAAGGCCTGCTTAACAATAATACAGTAATACATAGTACAGAGGCTGGCGAAAGCCAAAACAGTAATTAAAAGATGTCCAATGAGCTGTGACAGTCTGTATGCAAAAAAGACTTTTCAAGACACATATACAATCAGTACCAAAACAATATGTACAATATATACAATCATTCAGGACAGGGACTTAATCTCTATTAGAACAGTACAGTACAACATCACTCAGTCTATACAGAACATAAACAAAGAGGGGGAAAGCTAAAACACCCCAAGCAGCCTCAGCTTGAACAGTTCTGGAACCTCAAGGTGAGGCACAAAAGTTGGCTTAACAAAACAGGAGTTAAGCTTGACGCCCCTAGCAACGGTCCGGTGCCTGAACACCTACATATATATATGAGCAGTGAGCTAAAGCCTAGTGAATAACATATGCGTAAAGAGGTTAAGAATGAATGTCCTTTAAGTATTGAAAACAGTCATTTAAATAGTATATCAGCCATTCAGAAACTATAATAGTCATATGTGGTACACCCAATAGCAAAGCAGTACAGTAGGTTTTAACAGACCGAGCAGTCAATGATGGCCATTATATCAGTAAACAGTAGTGGTTCTAAACATGGGAACCAACAGAGATCTCTGTAACAGTAGCAGTAACAGTATATTGCTATGGATGCCACGAATACAGTTCACAAACAGGACAAACATTCATTCAGTAAACAGTGTCATTTCATAAAGTAGTACAGTCATTTGTTCAGAAAATAATCTCAATTAAACATATCACAGAGTTCTGGGCTACAGATAAGCTAGTACGCGTCCTCGGATGCCAACCCTACACAGTTACAGAGTGAACACACACTAAGCTACACAGTTGGGAAATAATAACTTAATCCCTAATTTGCCTCAGTGTAGTTTTACATCAATATCCTCATTAAGATGCCTTAAACTAGGCCTAAGAATGCCTAGAATGGAATGAGGGTGCAAAGATGTACTTTAAAAACATTCTCAGAATTTTCAGAAAATAGAGGTCCCGCTCGAGCATGGGTTTCCCCGCTCGAGCGGACATGCAAACAAAAGTCTCCGCCCAAGCTTAAACTTTCCCGCTCGAGCGGACTGCAAAAGTACTGGATGTGTGAAAATCACGCTCGATGGGCGCTCGACACCTGCTCGAGCGTATGACACAAGTCCTCGATCGAGCGTGCAAAACCCCGCTCGAGCAAACTGTAAACACAACAAAAGTGCTGGATACGCGAATTTCCCGCTCGAGCACCACTTACCCCGCTCAAGCGGGAGTCCAAAATTTGGAATTTCCAAATTTGAACCTCAAGCTCAAAATCAAATTTCAATATACCAAATTCGATCCTCTTGGGCCAATTTTCTGGAAAACACTTGTAAATTCATAGTTTAACATGATTCAAAGCTCAATGTGTAAAATCAAGACCCAAAGGTAGTTCAATTGGACACAAATTCAAACAAATTCCATGAACATGATGTAAAACATAACATGCATGAATTTAATCAACTTCAAGCTTTCAAAACATGAACAAATGAGCCAATTCTTTCTATAACAAGATGAATTCATAGACTATACTCAAGATATGGACATGCATGTGAGGAATGTCCGTGAAAACAACTTTAAACTTCAAGAGATGCACATGCATACATGAATTAAGCCTCTATTCAACAATCTACAACCAATTCATGATCTTAAGCTCCTATTTACCATGAACCATGCAACAATTAACTTGAATTCACAAACAAGAAGGTAAATGTCCTACCTTAGGTCTTGAATGCAAGATATGGGAGCTCAATTATGCAAATTATCCTTCAAATCTACCAATTCTCTAAGCAATTCACTAGATGAAGCCAAGTTTCTCTACTCCTCTCTCTCTCATTCAGTTTTGCTCTCAAAAAGGCTGAGGGAAATGTTGTATCAAAAGTGTATAAGGTGAAGAAAGGTTAGCCTAGATTACTCCACTAGGTGGCAAATTTGTAGATAAGTCCAACTCTTGTAATTTATCAATATTTAATTTAATTTAATCATACCAAATCACATTTCAATTAAATATATCATAAAATCATATAAATCTTAATTAGCACAAAATATGAATCAATTTCAGATTCAGCCGCCGATAAGGCCTTCAATTTGCAGTTTAAAGCATAAAACATGAACAAATAACTATAATAGTCATATGTGGTACACCCAATAGCAAAGCAGTACCGTAGGTTTTAACAGACCGAGCAGTCAATGATGGCCATTATATCAGTAAACAGTAGTGGTTCTAAACATTGGAACCGACAGAGATCTCTGTAACAGTAGCAGTAACAATATATTGCTATGGATGCCACGAATACAGTTCACAAACAGGACAAACATTCATTCAGTAAACAGTGTCATTTCATAAAGCAGTACAGTCATTTGTTCAGAAAATAATCTCAATTAAACATATCACAGAGTTCTGGGCTACAGATAAGCTAGTACGCGTCCTCGGATGCCAACCCTACACAGTTACAGAGTGAACACACACTAAGCTACACAGTTGGGAAATAATAACTTAATCCCTAATTTGCCTCGGTGTAGTTTTACATCAATATCCTCATTAAGATGCCTTAAACTAGGCCTAAGAATGCCTAGAATGGAATGAGGGTGCAAAGATGTACTTTAAAAACATTTTCAGAATTTTCAGAAAATAGAGGTCCCGCTCGAGCATGGGTTTCCCCGCTCGAGCAGACATGCAAACAAAAGTCTCCGCCCAAGCTTAAACTTTCCTGCTCGAGTGGACTGCAAAAGTACTGGATGTGTGAAAATCACGCTCGATGGGCGCTCGACACCTGCTCGAGCGTATGACACAAGTTCTCGCTCGAGCGTGCAAAACCCCGCTCGAGCAGACTGTAAATACAACAAAAGTGCTGGATACGCGAATTTCCTGCTCGAGCACCACTTACCCCGCTCGAGCGGGAGTCCAAAATCTGGAATTTCCAGATTTGAACCTCAAGCTCAAAATCAAGTTTCAATATACCAAATTCGATCCTCTTGGGCCAATTTTCTGGAAAACACTTGTAAATTCATAGTTTAACATGATTCAAAGCTCAATGTGTAAAATCAAGACCCAAAGGTAGTTCAATTGGATACAAATTCAAACAAATTCCATGAACATGATGTAAAACATAACATGCATGAATTTAATCAACTTCAAGCTTTCAAAACATGAACAAATGAGCCAATTCTTTCTATAACAAGATGAATTCATAGACTATACTCAAGATATGGACATGCATGTGAGGAATTTATGAACTACAACCTCAAAACTTCAAAATATATACATGCATACAAGAATTAAACTCTTAATTCAACACATTAAGCCATATCTTGGCTCTAAACTTCAAAATTAACATAGACCATGCAAGGCACAACTTAAACTCACAACCAAGGAGATGAGTTTTAACCTTAGGTCTTTAAACTCAAGGATATAAGCTCAATTGTATAAATTCTCTACAAGTTCTTTAAGTCTCCTAGCAAATCCTTGTTGAAACCAAGCTCTCCTAACTCTCTCTCTCTCTAGTCGGTTGGTCTCATGGAATGGCTGAGGAAATGATGTATCTAATGTATAATTCAACCCTTAAAATATGATATGAAGTGGGCCACTAAGTGGCAAAGTTGTAAATAAGGCAAACTCTTGTAATTTATCAATATTTAATCTAATTTAATCATACCAAATCACATTTCAATTAAATATACCATAAAATCATATAAATCTTAATTAGCACAAAACATCAATCAATTTCGGATTCAGCAGCCGATAAGGTCTTCAATTTGCAGTTTAAAGCATAAAACATGAACAGATAATTTAATAGTCAACAGATAGAATTGCATTCAAACTAGCACAATCAATCAATCAGTTTAATAATTCAGTCAGTCAGTCAATTAACATGCTTGATCATAGATTAGCACTAATCAGTAGTGTTATCAGTAAGCAGTGGTGGGGGTTGTCACAGTTTGAAGATTGAAACCCAATGGAAGATGGTCAAATAATTTTTCTAAGAAAACTGAACAAATTCTGTCACATTTTGGAAAAATTGGCGTTTCTCTCTCAATTCTTAAAATAAAAAATAAAAAAAAAATTAAGAAACCAGCGGCATTTGAAAAGTAACTTAAAAATCTAACTTTTTCAATTTGAATCACTTGAAAACTCATTTTGTAGAATAAACGGTGACCTGGTAAAGTCAGCATTGTTACTGCCTCCAAACAACAATGAAGTTAAAAATATGTTTTGACCACGAAACGTTGTCAAATAATTTTTTAGATATTCTAGCACCATGAAAACATGTTAAACTAACTCCAGTAGTTTCAGATTTTATGAAAGTGTTCTCATGAGCTTGTTTGGGTTTATTCAAAACGGATTAAAAATCTGTTTTGCTGGAAGTTCAATATTTTGTGAAAAACACACTTTGTATTCACCAAGAATCATACGCAAGACTATAAAAATTATTTCTTACTACTATTCCCATGTGAAACTCTAATCTTTCATATTTACTTTCATTAGTGGGAACATGGAATAGATGAAAATAATATTTATGAAGAGTGAACACAAATTCATAAGCATGCAAGATTATTTCAAACAATGGAGAATATTTGAACACATAAGAAGAAAGATCAGTAAGTAAACCATCTAATCCATGCTTGCAAGAAGGATAGAAATCATATAATCATAAGATTATCATTCTATCAAAATGTAAACATGCATTGAGCTATTGTGTATTAACAGCATATTTTTAATATACAGATTCAGTTAAGAAAAATATCTAAAAGAGGATAGAGGTTGAGTATTCCTATCTCAGGAGCTTTTACAAGCAATTCTCAAAACTAGTTTTGAATTGATAACCACCAAGCACCCTCTCATCTTTCTTTCTTTTTCTTTTCTTTTCTACTCTTCCTATCTTTTTCTTTTCCTCGGCCGTGGAAATGAAAAGGGGTGAATAGTGCTCTATATGTAGGAGCTTGGAGACAATTTCTTTTATTTTTATTTTATTTTTCCTCTTGGCTTGGAATTATCATCTATATGTATAGGCTTTAGAGTATGCTTCTATGCATGCCTTGGCATGCTTTGACAGTAGCCTCTTGGCTTGGGATTATCATCTATATGTATAGGCTTTAGAGTATGCTTCTATGCATGCCTTGGCATGCTTTGACAGCAGCCTCTTGGGAAGAAAGACAGCCGAATTCCTCTCCTCAAAACAAATCTGATTTCCTATTTTTTTTTCTTTTTTTCTTTTTTGTATACAAAAGAAAAATCAATGAATATATATAACTTAGTCACAGGATATTTTACTTCCTATTCTCCTTTGATTAATTTAGTTACTATTTGTTTAAAAATTTCCACAACTGTATTTAGATATAGAAATTTAATCACATAAGGATAAATAAATTTATTTAAAAGAGTTTAATATTGGTATTAATCATGATGCTATTAACATGATAATTTAATAGTTTAATAATCACTATTAATTGACTTTATATTATAATATTATTATAGGTAACTAAAAGACTTGAGACTGAACCAATTAATCTCCATGGATTAATTTTCTTGTACACAAATTATTAATGCAAAACTTTATACAAAACAATTATATAGAATGATATATATTAAGAATTAGATTTGTGTAGTCATAAAAGTGACGACAACGATGACGACGATGACGACAACAACAATAATAATAATACTATGAAGATAAAAATTGCAGTAATTAAATAATTAAAAGTTAATTATAGAATTTCGTCACAATATGTTGTTATGGAATTGGATTATGGATGTTGATTACAAAATTTAAGTAGCTAAATATAATTACCAAAATAATTTAATATGCAAAAATACGGATTCTCACAACCACACATTCATATATATCCCTAATCACATCAATGTAATTTTTTGTCACCCCTTTCTTTTTTAGCACCCGCCATATTATATCTTGAGACACTCTATCATATGTTTTCTTAAGATCGATAAAAATCATATGAATGTCTCTTTTCTTTTTTCTATACTTTTCTATTACTCTCCTCAAAAGATAGATAACTTCCATTGTTGACCTATCACGCATAAACCTAAATTGATTCTCTGACACCTTTGCTATATCTCGCAATCGACGTTCCATCACTCTTTCACATTTTCATTATGTGACATATTAACTTGATTCCTCTATAATTGTTGCAATTCTAGACATCTCATTTATTCTTATATATTGGCATTCAAAATACTCTTTCTCCATTCTGACATTTTTCTAGTCAACAAAATGTTGTTAAATAACATAGTCAGCCAAACAACCCCCTTCTTACCCAAACATTTTCACGCTTCAATAGGTATATTATCGGGTCTTAAAACCTTATTCAATTTCACCTTCTTAAGTGCAAATTCTACTTCGAAGTCAGTAATCCTACATTAGAACCTATAATCCTGCTTTTCCTTATTACTGCCTATTTCCTCCCCTTTTGACCTACCTCCATGTTTATCATTTAACAACTTCTCAAAATAGTTCTTCCACCTCTCATTAATCTCTTCATCCTTCACTAACACCTTAGAGTCCTCACCCTTGATGCACTTAACCTATTTAAAATCTCTTGTTTTCTTCTCTTTTATCTTAGCAAGTTTATATATATCCTCTTCTCTTCCTCCTTATTGTCTAGTCTAGTGTATAAGTCATCATAGGCTTTCAACTTAGTCTCTCTCACTACTTTTTTGACCTCCTTATTGTCCAATCTATAACGTTTAAGGTTTTTCTCAATTCTATCATTTTGTCACTTTTTAAAGCTCTCTTTTTTGGTTTTTATTACTGCTTAGACCTTCTCCCTCCACCACCAAGGTTCCCTAAAGTTGGGTCCCTTTTTTTTTAACTCTTCAAGAACTTCCCTTGAGATTCTCTTCATACAATTGGTCATCGAGTTCTACATAGTGTTAGCATCATCTTCCAAGTCTCAAGTACCTTCTTTATCCATTATATTCTTAAATGTGTCTAATTTATCCCTTTTTAGGTCCCACTATCTACTCTTGTGACGCCCCACTATCTTTCCAAATTTGGTATTATCCTTTAAAGTATAAATCTAGTACCAAAATCCTATGTTGAGACGTCAAGCTCTCTCCACGAATCATCTTATAATCGCTGCATGTAGCGCTTCACTTTTGAGGTTGTTATTACACTAAGGCCTCGTTTGGGAACAGGCTAATTTAGTAACTTTTTGGCTATTTGGATAAAATATGAGTTAAAAAAAATTAGTATGTTTGGGATGATTTTTTGATTTTTTATGAAAAGATGTGCAAAAAGTAGAGAGAAAAGAGAATCTTTGACTTTTTGGTATGGGTTGTTGGCTTTTTGACTTTTTTAGTAACTTTTTGACTTTTTGGCTAAATAGGGTGGTTCCCAAACGAGGCCTAAATCAACTTCAAAAATATACAAATTTTGCCCCCAAAAAATATAATTGCACAAATGTCTCCAAAATATACTTTATTCTCCAAAATTTTATATACAATGGTAGAGCTCAAAATCTTCAACTTAATGATTTCAATTCCAATCTTCACTAAAATCTGCTTCGCATCTGCAAATAAATTAATTTGGGAAGTATACAAGACGAAGGAATAACGAAACTCAGATAAATAATAAATCATCTTGGATCCAACAATTTACAACATTGTACAACGATTCGAAATAACAAACAATTTACCAAATTGCACAACAATTCAACCCGATATATGATAATTTATCTATGACTAAATATCCAGTCCTACTTAGTACATGATCAGTGACCGGCCTCACTTCTCTCACCCAAGCACAACAGCTTATCCATGAATATTGGTACAGAGCATATTGGTGGGATCCACTCGATCATGTACGGAGCATTTTCACATCATTTAGTCAGACAAATCATTATTTTTAACACAAGATATCTTCACAGAATTTTACTAAATGACCAGAATAATCAACGAATCAACAACAAATAATTTAAAAGAATTTATCGATGACCATAATAACAAGAGGATTACAAATTGGGAATAATTAAAATAAAAAACTAAATAGAACATATTATATACCACCCGAATTATCTCAAAATAATTATCTCCATTGCCAACACTTTGATAATTTGAAACTGCTCCACAGATCTAAAAAAATAACTTTGATTAAAATTCAAAGGCATAAGGTATGTGATGTTTGACAAAATCTATAACTCTTTTATTTTTTTCCTTTTTCTTTCTCCTTTTCAAGACAACAAAATGAGGGGATATTTATATAATTCCAAAACACCTAAAACACACCTAAAACATATGGCTAGCCATGTGGTATTTCCAAAAATATGTGGTTTATCATGGGGCATCTCAAAATCATGTGGCTTGCCACGTGGTATGTGATTTGAGGGAATTCTTCATTTTCTTTTTGTGTACAAATTCATCTTTAAATAGTGTAGATATAAAAGAGATAAAATAAATAATTTAAATTAGTTTACCATCTAAAAATCTCACCACTAAACTATTATAATAAATCACTAATACCACTCACTAAAATATTAATACCTTAAAAATACGAGGTTTCACACTGCATTTTAGACGATTCCCTTTTATTACTAGACAGTAATCTATTTGACTCTTAATTGACCTACTGTGATAACTCAACCCATACTACGCTTAATTATGCATGTGATAATGTGTTTGTTACGAAATTGCAAGTTTAAGTATGTGAATTATGTGAATTTGGAATAATATCTGCTGAATGTAGGAATATTTGTTGCAATTGGAACTTTGAACTGAAAATTAAAAGCCTTAGAGGCGCGATAAACCAAAACCGACTCCATATCTATGATTAGCATGATTTTTAGAGCCTATGGTGAGATTTTTTAAAATTACAATTTGTAATGATTAAATTGAGTTTATGAGTTAAGTTATATATGTATGGCCCTCTTGTGTTCTGCATTTTTGGTGAAAGGCTTGCTAGAGAGTGAGTAGAGAGAGATGGAGAGGAAAGCTAGGGTTTTGGAAGAGATTCAAAGGAAAAACACTAGATTGAAGCTAAGGTATGGAATTTATTTAAAAATTTTGTCTCTAACTCATCTTTGGCATGAAATCAAGAAGAAATTGAAAATTTGAGCTAGGGTTTTGAGTTGTGTAATGGTTTGAGCTAAAGGCATGAAATGGAACCCTAATCTCTTCATCTTTGTTTGATTTGAGTTCATTCTTATGATTGATCCATAAAATAAACTCTAGATGGCTCATACAATCAAGATTTGTTGGTAGATTTACCATGTTTGTATGTATATTGAGTTTGTGTATATAAATTATGAATATATGAAAAAGATGAGATCATGAATCTAAAGTTGAAGTAAGATTGATATGTTTGAAGTGAAATTACACCTGTATCATGCTAGTATATCATGTTTTTGGGTTGGTTTTGCATGAATTTGGGGTTGGAAATGATTTGGAAGATTTCATTTTTGTGCATTTTAGGACTATCTGGTTTTTGCCTAGACTACTTATGCGGCCATGGGCTTCGCACGAGCGAAGCATGATCAAGTTTGGTGAAATCTGTTCTGTGCGCTTGAGCGACTTGCACTTCTGCATGAGCAGAGCCGGACTACTCGAACGGTTGGACTGGCCGCACGTGCAGCCAAGCAAGGAAAAAAATTATGTTTCTTTGTGTTGACCTCCCCGGCCTCCCAAACGCATTCCCGACCTTATTTAAACCCTCCGGGAAATGAAATGACGGTTAGAAACCCATTGAAAAATGTTATGAATTATTAAAAGAAAAGTGTATGAAATGGAACGAATTATTTATCGAATGTGTATGTGACATGTTTTGTGTAGCTCGTGTGCCAGAAGCAACGCCACAAGACCAAACGCATTGTGAGCAATAGTATTATAAAGATACGTTTTTAATTGATTGTTTTGATCCAAGTACGGTGACCTATTCTGATCTTGTGTTTTGATATATGTGGGCCCGAAACCGTTTTGTTATATATGGACCCGAGGTCGTTTTGATATATAATTGTGCCCGAGGCCGTTTTGATATATGTAGGCCTGAAGCCGTTTTGTTATATGTTGACCCAAGGTCATTTTGATATTATTGGGCCTGAGGCCGTTTTGATATATGTGGGCTCAAGGTCGTTTTGTTATATGTAGACCCAAGGCCGTTTTGATATGATTGGGCCTGAGGCCGTTTTGTAATATGATTGGGCCCGAGGCTGTTTTGTAATATGTCGGGCCTGAGGTCTTTCTGTGATACGTTGGGCCTAAGGCCGTTTTGTGAACGTGACTATGGATATTGTTATGAAGGATGAAATTAAGAAAAAGTATTGTGTTCACATAGTATGCTTCCTTTAATTCCAGATTATTCATTTGATGCTCTTTACTTTATTATTACTCATTAAGTTTCGCTCACCCTTTATTATGTATGCACATGTAGGTGATCAGCCGTATGGAGCCCAACCTTAGAGTCAGCTTCAAGAGCCATTTTGTGAACCTGTTAAGTCATGCCTCCAAGATGGAGCTTTTGCCTTTGACTCATACCATGCTTTAACCTTCGTTTGATTTTGCTATAATGGTCTTGGAATATGTAAGCTATATGTATGAATTTTCCTATAGTACTTCTATTTTTTTGCATGGCCATGTAAATGATGTGAATTTGTTATGGTGTAAACTTTATAATTTTGCTCATATTGGCACAGCTCAATGGACTTCTTCATTGGTTGTATGTTGATGCTTATGGCCCCATTATTATAATTATTCTGTTTGTTTGTATGAGGCTGAAGGTAATCAAGTGATTACTGGCCGGTTATGACCCAAATTTTTAGGAGCAGGTTCAGATTATGACACTTACTCTTGAAGGTTATCAAATGCTCCTCTCTCTTTTTAGTCATTATAGTATTGGTTACCACTAGGTCAGAACTCAACACAAAATCTAAAATACTCTATTCAGACTCATTTCTATTACCAAAAACATATCTACCATGCACCCTTTCATAACCTAGTTTATCTACTCCTACATGACCATTTAAATCACCACCTATAACTAGGTTTTCTTCTATGGGTATCTCTTGTAATACCTCATCCATTTGGTCCCAAAAAATTCTCTTAGCCTGATCATCTAATCCTACTTGGGAAGTGTATGCACTAATATCGTTCACTATATTCTCTCCAATAATTAGTTTAACTAATATAGTCCTATCACTTTTCCTAATGACCGCAACTACATTTTTTATAAGACCCTTAGCAACTATTATTCCTATCTAATTCTCGTGTCTATCCTTACCACTATAATATAGCTTAAAAATAAATGACTGATATGATTTTGACAATTTTTTTAAAAATAATGAATATGTGATTATGGGACTACAAATATTTAAGGAAAAATTGTACTTTTATGATGGTGCAATTCTTCTGCGTGTATGGTGTAAATTCATTCTTGTATTTGGTACAACTCTTCCTGTATGTCAGAGTTGTACCAAAAAAAATTCTGATTTGTAGTGTAATTATTTTGTGAATGTACCATGTATTTGCAATTTCTTCAATATTTAATTAACTTAATTTTATATATATATATATATAAATGATATATTCGATAACCTTGTAATATGAACAATTTAAATCATCAACATAGGTCTAGAGAAAACTCCCAATGGGTCTTACAGCAAGGTTGCTATGCCACAAGGCACAACAACATCCCTGTATCCAAATTTCACTCACTTTTCTTAAAGTTAAAAAAATATATAATTAATTTCGTATTTTAGATATAATTATACTAGTCTCTTTTAAAGTTTTAATTTATGTAACAAATAGGCAATTTTTTAGTCAATAATTTGTTAATCATAAATGAGAAAATGACCTTGTCATATATTTTATACTAAAATATATATATATATTTTTGTTTGTTTTAATGTTTAACCATTATTAACTCATCAGTTTCAGTCAGTTTAATCTTATTAAAAAGAAAGTAAGTAGAATTATGTGAAAAGCTTGGAGACTAACCGTTTTTTTCAAAAGAAAGTGTGTGTAATTTACCCTAAATAATAATTAGGGGGTAAATCTCATTGACCACTCCTAAACTTTGATTAACATAATTACATTAGTTTTTTTTTTAATTTTTAAATTACATCATATTTTAACTCACTATATTAAAAGACCGTTAATTTTATTTTAACAGTATCACTATTTCATTTAATAAAATTTCAATTTTGCTATTTACTAATTATTATTTCAAGTAAATTTATAGATAAAAAAGCAGATTAACAAATTAGACAAAATTACTTGTTAACATATGGCTATTTTTTGAGAAATTATTATATTAATTTAGTTAATTTTGAAATAAAGGGTTAATTTGGGATGTGAGTTGGTTTTTTGGTTTTTTAGCTTTTTGACTATTTTAGCTTGAGGCTTCAAAATCTCGTTTGAGATAGTTTTTTTGGATTTTTTGACTTTTATGATAGAAAAATAAAATAATTATGATTTTGATGTGACATTTTATTTTATTAATATTTTAACTTATTTTATCTTTTTATGACTATTTTAACCCAAACAATTTATGTTAAAGGAGCGCAAAGTACTATTTGAAAAGAAGGTTAAAAAAAAGTTGTCTAAATTATCGAACTGAACATCATTAATTTATGGGGTTTTTTTTTTAAGGTCCCTGGTATTATGATTTTATAGCATAAAGGACATCAAATATTTTTCTAATGTCTAAGGTCCCTCAACAATATTTTCATAATGTCTAAGGTCCCTCAACCTTGATCCAGAGAAATTTCAGTCCAGAGAAATTTCGGCCAGAGAAAATTCGGCCCAGAGAAAATCTGATCCAGAGAAATTCTGAAAATTTCTCTGGACTTCACTCTTCAGACAAAACCAGAGAAATTGAATTTCTCTGAATTTCTCTGAATTCAACTCAGAGAAATTCTTCAAAACCAGCTTGCTCAAGTCACTCAGTTTCCATTCTTTTTCTAGTTTCTTTCTTATGATCCATTTATTTCCTTGCGGGGGTGCAACAGGAAAATGGTGCTAGTAAGAGACCGTAAGGTGATTGGTGTATCACTTTGTCCAAAAGGTTGGTTTGTTTTTGAAATTCATGGCGAGACGTACTAATCATCATCCATGACGAAGAATAAGCGATCTTCTTGTTCTTATTTGTCAGGGCGCCGTCTGTTCTCGGTGGGGTCGAAGCTGGTGATATGGCTGTCGGCCATTCTCTGCTTTGTGGCACTTGTCAGACACCACTCCGAATCCACCATCATCATCACTTTCACAAGTTCCGCACATTCAACCATCATTTCCAAGGCTCTCCCAAGGTCGCTTTTCTATTCCTCACTCGCGGTGCTCTTTCTCTCGATTTTCTCTGGCACACCTTCTTTTAGGTTCGTATTTTTTCTCTCTCTCATCTGTTATTATATATATATACATATATATGCCAGCGGGGTTTGCAAATGCAACAATCTATAAAGCCCGGCTACAGATTCGATCGATTTTGTCTATCTCTTCTCTCTAGGGTTTCGGAGAGAGGGAGAGGAAGTGTTGCTCTGCAGTAGAGGAGGAGAGACAAAGAGTTAAATTTCTCTGATATATGTTTAGGGACCTTAGACATCAAAAAATAATTTTGTGGATCTCTTCCATTACGAAAAGTGAAAGAGGGACCCTAGGCTAATTTTCCGATAATAAAAAGAGGGGGGGGAATTATCACCCAAAAAAAAACTCAGAATTTGAGTCTTATAAAAAAATAAATGTTTATTTTGTAATTTTATTAATTTAAATCATAATCTTTTTAGGGAAAATTAGTCTAAGATCCCTCTCACATTTTTAGTAATGGAAGAGATCCACAATATTTTTTGTTAATGTCTAAGGTCCCTAAACACACCCGTATATTAGATTAGAGAAAAATCTGACCCAAACACCAAACAATGGATTGTGATCGATCTGTAGCTTCGATTCCTCGAAAACTCAACTTGATTCGTCAGAATTTAGTCATTGTACTTTTCGAAAATTGTGGCAGAAGAGAGGTCGCTCCCATTCAAGACTCTGGATGCTGGTTGCTGTGACGATAGGTGTGCTTCTCTCTGTGGCACTACTTTCCATCGCAACTTATATCTTAGTGATCTGAGGCTGTTAAGATCAATTTGCCTCTCACCGTTCTCTTCTTTATGACAGCCGATCAAGAACCGAAGATTTACCAGAGGATTTAGCATTTGAAGATATCATGCGTGCGACCGAAGGCTAGAGTGATAAGTATGTGATTGAGAGAGGCAAGTACGGGACAGTTTACATGACAGAATAAGTAAAATCCAGAAAGCATTGGGCTATCAAGAAAGTGGAATTGTCTGAGACAAACTTTAGCATTGAGATGATGACTCTGAGTTTGATTAGGCACCGAAATTTGGTGAGAATGGCAGGGTATTGCATCAAAGATGGATATGGGTTTAGACTTGTGCCACAGTTGATCTGGATTTGGGATAGCACCACAAAATCGATTCGTTCTATGGTGGAACCCCTGCTTCAAGAAGTAAAGCACTATCTAGAGAAATTTGAAATTTTCTCTGTGATGTGTCCAGAGAAATTTAGGATTTTCTCTGGAATTTTCTATGTGATATGTCCAGAGAAATTGAAATTTTCTCTGTGATGTGTCCAGAGAAATTCACTGGATCAAATTTTCTCTGCGAATTTGATTTGGAATTTGATAAAAAGCTTCATAGTTTTAATATATGGAAACATTCTTACTTAAAGACTTGTGCCACAGTTGATCTGGATGCAAAATCAATTTGTTCTATAGTGGAACCACTGCTTCAAGAAGCAGAGCACTATCTAGAGAAATTTGAAATTTTCTCTATGATGTGTTCAGAGATATTTGGAATTTTCTCTGAAATTTTCTATGTGATATGTCTAGAGAAATTTAGAATTTTCTTTGTGATGTGTCCAGAGAAATTTGGGATTTTCTTTGGAAATTTCTATGTGATATGTCCAGAGAAATTTGAAATTTCCTCTGTGATGTGTCCAGAGAAATTCACTGGATCAAATTTTCTCTGGGAATTTGATTTAGAATTTGATAAAAAGCTTTATAGTTTTAATATATGGAAGTATTCCTATTTAAAGACTTGTGCCACAGTTGATCTGGATACAAAATCAATTTGTTCTATAGTGGAACCACTGCTTCAAGAAGCAGCGCACTATTCAGAGAAATTTGAAATTTTCTCTGTGATGTGTTTAGATAAATTTGGAATTTTCTCTGAAATTTTCTATGTGATATGTCCAGAGAAATTTAGAATTTTCTCTGTGATGTGTTCAGAGAAATTCTGTGGATCGAATTTTCTCTGGATTGATATTGAGGGACCTTAGACATTATGAAAATATTGAGTGTCCTTTATGCTATAAAGTCTTAATATCAGGGACTTTAAAAAAAAACCCCTTTTTTTTTAAAGTAAATTTTGACTCTTTATTTTTTATCTTATTTTTTTTATTTTTAAAAACATGTTGCCAAACTCATTAAACGAATGTGCACACAATAATGACGACACAAGCAGCTGGGTGACCCACTTTTCACGTAGCCAATAGGGATTTGACGGCTGCGGATCACCGGTCTCCGTGGTCCATTCGGATCATTATTCAGTTACTTTGAAATATAAACATATGTACTCTATCATGTTGTAATTGATGAAGAAAATGAATGGCTGATATTATATTAGATGATTAAAAAATAAAAAAATATATATAATAAATAATGATTGGTTAGAAATAAGAACATGTAATATTTTAAAAATATTGAATAATTTTCCAATCT